>RJWK010029420.1:0-25263 GCA_004363435.1 Platanista minor
TGATTCACTTTACTGTACAGTAGAAACTAACACAACATTGTAAAGCAACTATACTCCAATAAATATTAGAAAAAAAAAAAGAAAAAAGTCTCCATTCAAATCTTCTGCATGTTTTTAAATCAGATTACTCCATTTTTCTATTGTTGAGCTGTAGAATTTCTTTGTATATTCTGGTCTCTTGTCAGATATATATATCTTGCAAATATTTTCTCTCCTTTTCATTTGATTGTTTCCTTTGCTGTGCACAAGTTTTTAATTAAAAATCTAGTCCCACTTACCTGTTTTAGCTTTTGTTGCCTATGCTTTTGCTGTCATATCCAAGAATTCATTGCCATATTCAATGTCATGAAGCTTTTCCCCTATGTTTTCTCCTAAGAGCTTTATAATTTGGGGTCTTATGTTCAGGTCTTTAATCTCTTTTGAGTTATTTTTGTTATATGACTTTGATAAGGGTCTAACTTTGTTCTTTTGCACATGGATATCCAGTTTTCCCAACATCATTTGTTGTAAAGATTATCTTTTCCCCATTAAGTTAATACCTTTAACACCATTGTTAAAGGTCATTATATGCACTAGGGTGTATTTTATTCCTGTTCAATTCCATTGTTCTATAGGTCTGTCTTTATGCCAAAATCACACTGTTTTAATTACTTAAGCTTTGTAATATGTTTTAAAATCTGAAAGTGTGAGTCTTCCACCTTTGTTCTTTTTTTTCACAATATGTTTGGCATTCAAGGTCCTAAGAGATTACATATGAACTTAGAACTGTTATTTTTTTCTATTTCCACAATAAATGCCATTTTGGTTTTGATAGGGATTATGTTGATTGTTTTGAGTAATGTGAACATCTTAACAAATAAAGTCATCCAATCCATAAATATAGAATGTTTTTCCATTTGTTTGTGTCTTCTTTAATTTCTTTCAGTAATGTTTTGTAATTTTCAGTGTATAAGTCTTTTGCTTCCTTGGTTAAGTTCATTCCCGAGTATTTTATTCTTTTTGATGCTATTTTAAATAGAATTGTTTTCCTAATTTCCTTTTCAGATTGTTCACTATTATTGTATAGAAATGCAACTGATTTTTGAGTGTTTGTATCCTGCAACTTTGCTGAATTCATTTATCAGTTCTGATAGTTTTTGGGTGGACTCACTAGGATTTTATACATACAAGATCGTGTTATCTGCAAACAGAGATCACTTTACTTCTTTCTGTTCAACATGTATATCTTTTGACTCTTTTTCTTGCCTAATTTCTCTGACTAGGACTTTCAATACTATGTTGAATAAAAATGGTGAGAGTAAACATCCTGGCCATCTTCCCGATCTTAGATGAAAAGTTTTCAGTTTTTCATTGAGCATGATGTTATCTGTCGGTTTTTCATATGTGACCTTTTATGTTGAGATAGTTCCCTTCTATTACTAGTTTGTTGAGTGCTTTTATCATGAAAGTGTGCTGAATTTTGTCAAATACTTTTTCTGCATCAATTAGATGAACATGTGGCTTTTGCCCTTCATTCTGTTAATGTAAGTATTTGAAGTTTTATAGTTTATTCTATTCTGAACCCAGATAGTCTATAAAAGTTTTAGTTGTTTTCATCAATATTTCCCATGAGCAGATTTAGGTACTTACTGTGGGAAGAACAGGGCTGCATATAGGGGGCTTTATATGCATAGATAATTTGTAATGTACATGCTTGCAAACTGGAATTGCCCATTTCTAATGAGAATTGTAAAATTTTATGAAGTTTTATGAAAAGCACAGTTAATTAACTCTTCTAATGTAGGTAAAAATAATGCAGATTAGTAAGTGACCCCATCTATCGTCTGTCTGAAAGAATGTTCAGGAAGAGCCTACATTGCTTAATGGCCTGGTTGTGGAAGGAGAGAATTGTTAACTTTCTGACCACAAAGAAAGATAAAAAGAATGGGTGACTGACACCCATACAAATGGAAGGTAGATTACCTCTGTAGATTAAATAAGCCAAAATTCATCATTCTATCGCCTGAGTTTGAATATATCTTCTCCAAAATGTCCTTGACCTTTTAAATTTTAATCTTTTTTTTTTTGAAAACTGGAAAAAACAAAATTTTTCGACGACTACGTTTTTGGTTTTTTTTTTTTTTTCCGAAATAGGAATAAAAAATAGTGAATACTTCGTTAGTACTGAAGTACTGCAGAAGTTGTAACACTTCACTAATTTGGACTTACCTACTTAATGTATCTGTTGATTTGTGCAGCAAAGTTGAATAATAACTTTTCTCAGTGCTACCCTATAGCTCAACTTCCCCTTCAGTTGCACTGGCCTAGCTGGAGTTGTATTTTATTAAGTATGTGCAAGCTCTCACTTTTGATGATCATTAGTTCCCCCTCCTTACCTTCATCTCAGGTAGTATACACATGGAGTTTTGTAGAGACTTAGGTTTGGTTTTAAAAGAGTTCCAGTATCGGGGCTTCCCTGGTGGCGCAGTGGTTGAGCGTCTGCCTGCCGATGCAGGGGACGCGGGTTCGTGCCCCGGTCCAGGAAGATCCCACATGCCGCGGAGCGGCTGGGCCTGTGAGCCATGGCCGCTGAGCCTGTGCGTCCGGAGCCTGTGCTCTGCAACAGGAGAGGCCACAACAGTGAGAGGCCCGTGTACCGCAAAAAAAAAGAGTTCCAGTATCTATTTGAGTTATCTGGGTTGTATCTAAAGATCACCACTCCTACCTAGAAGCTAGGGAGGTTTGTCATAAATTACTTATAGATCATGTCACACCTCTGTTTACCAGGTTAAAAGTTAAATTTTGACACTCAAACAAAGCATCCTCCCACCTCAGGGTTGCTGTATTTCTTAAAGTTCTTACTCTCTGTGACTGTCTACTCATAGTTACCCACATTTACCTCGCCTTCACTTCCTTGATGTTTGGCTAAAATGTCAACTTCCAAGTGAGCTTTGCTTTGATCACTCTTTTTAAAAGCTATCCCATCAGTGGATAATCAATATCCATCTTCTCTTCCTTATTTTTCTCCAAAGTATCTGTCACTATCTCAGTTATCAATCTTTGTTAAAGACTTTCTCCCTCCATTAGAATGTGAAAATCTTAAGGGGAGGAATTTTTGTTTCTTTTATTTACTGCTATAAATCCAGGTCTATAGGTCTGTAACAGTGCTCAGTAATTTTTTTTTTTTTTTTTTTGGCCACGCCGCATGGCATGCAGGATCTTAGTTCCCTGACCAGGGATCAAACCCATGCCCCCTGCAGTGGAAGCGTGGAGTCCTAACCACTGGACCACCAGGGAATTCCCAGTAAATATTTCTTAAAGGAAGAAAAAGTAGAGCTAAAATATTGTTCTTTTAACCTGCAGTTTAAATACAATTTTTCATTTAAAAAGTTTGGAAAGAAGCTGTCCCTTTGTTCATCTCAGTTTCAAAGTTTGGGGTTTTTTTTTAACAATTGTATTTCTTAATTTAAAATACTTTTATAAAAAGTGTCTCTTTTTATACAATCCTTCCTCACCATTTGGAATAGTCTCCCAATCCATTTAACTTTTAAGCTCAGTTACTTTCTTTAGAGCTACAAATGTTAATATTCATTGCAAAATTAGACTGTATCTTTAATTTACTATATTCACAATTTTTAGTCATGCATAGCAAGTTTGTATCACAACCTTGGGTGTGAAAAAGCTCAGTATCTGTAGCTTAGCATTATTAGTGTATTGCTTAGTTGCTCTTTTTTTGCTTATAAATTTTACCATGAAGTTTTTACACTATATGTATATGTGTGTGTTTGTATTTATGTGTGGGTGACAAAATTATTTTGCTTTAAACTTCCTAAAATTTGACACTCTTTGTTTTTCCTTGTTCTTGTAACATATACAGTAATAATTGGACTTCAGAAAGTACTTAGGTTAAATTAGTAGTTTAATTTAAAAATATTAACATACATGTTTTGTTTGACTTTTACAAGTTCAGTAATCTAAAAAATATTTATTATAAGCTCTCCTTAAGAAAATAGATCTCTATGAGGAAGAATTGTTTGACAACTTGGTAATTTAAGTGTTTTTAGATCTTGAGCTACCAAAACAAGAACCATAGTGTACTTGAAAGGGACTATATAGAATTTTAGATTTTAAGAAACAAATAATATACATTTTTAAGGAAAAAGTGAATGCCATCACTGACTTTATATTAGCCATACACATTTAGCACATAATTTTCTTCTACTTTGATGAAAGTGTTTTGAAAGTCTGACACACTCTTTAAATCTTAACACTGATATATTTCTCCTTTTATTGGTTTGAGTTTGAAAAAAAACATATTTGTAAGGAATGTATGTGTCTTAATTTGGTGACTTATGTGTGAATTGTTTCTGATATTTTTCAGGGGGATGTTTCTGGATACCATTCTCCCCTCACGTGATGATAATGGCATACGTCCAGCAATTGGTCAGCGAACCCGTTTAAGCAAAGGAGATATTGCACAGGCAAGAAAGCTGTACAGATGTCCAGGTATTGCACAACCCAAACTCAGAAGCATAATTGTGCCTTGATAGTGTTCTTACAGATGAATAAGCCACAATTTACTCAACTGTTTACTTGTCTCTTTTCATGCTGGCATGGACTGACATACTCAGTTCAAAGTTGCTAATCATAAAATGAAATAGGAAAGAACTCTGGAACACCCACTGGTATAATTAAAAACAAATTGCTAGAGATCAAATTTCAAGAACAGGGATAGTAAGCTTTATTTCTTTTAGTTTAATGAGTAAAAGAGAAAAAATCGTTGTTTTATAGCTGTTATTAAATGGTTACATGAATTCATAGTCAGATTAAGAGCTTCCTTGCCAACATAAAAAGACTCCTTTATTTCAACTTCAGAATTGAGTCCTGAATGTTTTGTTCCAAATACCATCATTAACAGTATATAAATTTAAATTTAATTAAGTGGAATTTATAACTTTGTTGCAAAAATATAAGTTCTAACCATGTTTCTAGTGAACTACTAAATGTTTGCTATTAGATAAAGTTGTGAAAAAAGATTAAAGGAAGGTCTTAATAACAATGTTCCAAGGGAACACTAATGCCTTACTGGTCCAAGAAACAAAAGATTCTGCTTCCAAACTGGAAATACTTATTACTTTATGCACCTCCTATATATTCAAAATGCTTGAAATAGCTTATATCGAAGATACATGCTGGGCTTGCCTGGTGGCACAGTGGTTGAGAGTCCGCCTGCTGATGCAGGGGACATGGGTTCGTGCCCCAGTCCGGGAAGATCCCACATGCCGCGGAGTGGCTGGGCCCGTGAGCCATGGTTGCTGAACCTGCACGTCCCGAGCCTGTTCTCTGCAACGGAAGAGGCCACAACAGTGAGAGGTCTGCGTACCGCGGATACATGCTTAACAACTTTTCCCAAATTTTTTTGTTTACGGAAACTAATACCTATGGAATTCACTTTTTGTTCCAGATACTAAGATCACAAGTGGTAAAATAACTATAAAAGTTTTAACTGGCTGCTATTCTAATAATTTGTGCAGACATTCAGAGATAAGATGGGTATGTTAATCATTGAAGTTTTACATAGGCTTTGTTTAAATTTTATTTATATATACATATATATTTAATTATTGGGAAGTTATATTTAACTAAGTTTACTGTGATTATTGGTACCAGTCCAGGAAACTTTCTTTGTAGAGTACAAGGGAGGGCTAGCTGATTCATTAACAAATGTAATATTTGCTCATTAACATATAAAAACATCTACATGGGGCAGAGAATGATCTTCATCTTCCCTTTATCCCAGTAATCAGCAGTCTGCTTATGAAAGGGATCCTCTCTGGGGTGTGTGAGTGGTGGTGCATCTTCTTCTCTTCATAAATGATTCATTTGTTCTCTTGTTCTTTCTCTTTTTGGGGGCCTTCTTTTTCTTGTGACTCTCATTTTCTAACTGTATTATTCTCTACTTGGATCTAATTTTAGGATTACTTTCCTTTTTAATTTCTAAACTCCTGAAACTGAACTCTTCTTCTAATACAGTCTCTTGTCTTTATTTGCATTTTCTCTTAATATAGTTTTTCTGGAATCCCATGAACTTTTGGCTTATAACTACTTCATACTTATGTCAACTGTCAAACATAATATCCTCTCAGTAAATCTTTAATTAAATGTCAAGTAACATACTAAAACTAGGAAAAAATAAAGTAAATTAATATCTAAAAATAAAGGAGCTTCTGAGGATTAAAATGTTCATTATTATATAAAAGTGTATGTGTATTCACACATTAACCCACATACAATCTATGTTTACAAATGTAAAAGTGTTGTTAAACATACAGTATATGTATAGGATATCCACGTCTATGGATGCACATCTGTGTGGTTGTAGGGATGGAAGACCAGTTTCAGTGTTCATGGAATTCAAACACTAGAAACTTTTTAAACACTCGTACATTAAATTTATTTTTTAATTAATATGAGGTTGTTTTTAGTTACCTAAAATATTAATCTCTTTAATTCCTTATATAATGCTCTGAGATTCCAGCCAGAATACCCTTGATATATGTGCTTATGTACAATTCTTGGCTAAAATATATTGCCAACATGCAAAAAGAATTTAGCCATTTTCCCACTTATTCATGGACCCATTTATTCTTCTCCCACAAAACATTCCTTAGTTCAGTTGATTGTACCACACATAGATCTTCCCAAGCCAGAACCTGGAGGGCATTCTTACTTACTTCCTCCTTTCGCCTCACTTCCCACAACTAGTCAGTCCTGCTGCCTTCTTGGTATCTATCTCACGTTCTTGAAGTGAATCCCCTATCCTAGGGATCCTCATCTTTTGTCTGGATTTCTACAGTGCTTCCTAAGTAAGCTCTTCCCTCCATCCTTACATCTCTTTAGTTCTCTGGCCACACTGCTGTTCAAGTGACTTTTCAATATGCATATCTTACTCTGCTTATTTTAGGATAAAGGCTGATTTCCTTCTCAATGTCTCCTTCAAGATTTTCCCCTGTCTCTTCCCCCAGCCTCTTCTCTAGGTATTTCCCTTACAGCCTAATTTCTCACCTCTGCTTCATTAATCTCCTGATACTACAGTATGCTTGCCTCTTGCTTCTTCCTCCAGCCAGAAAACTCTTAACTGTCTCCTGGCTAAATCCTAACTCATATTCAGAATTTGGCTCCTATGTAACCTCCTACTTAAAAACTCACTGGTCTCCCAGGATTCCCATGTTAATAAATGCTTTATTTGATTCTGGCCTTATGTCTTACTCCTATAATCATCATTTCCCACATTAGAGTATAATTAGAGTATAATCTTTAGGATTGGAGTTAAGCTTTTTCCTCAGGGTATTCTGAATCAGATATAAGTTAGGTGCTCAATAAGTAGTTGTTATATGAATGAAATAGTTGCTTTAATATGGGAAAAGTACTGCACCAGATATTATGGCCACAGAGAAGGAAGCACAGATTATACACACAAATAGCCAATCATCTGTGGGATTATACAGACAATATTACTTGTGGAGGAAGTAAATCTCATCAGTAAAGGATGCTAAAGCAGTTCTGAGAGGGGTGCCTAAACTGAGCTGCACCCTGGAATGAGGAAAGCTTCTTGGAGTTGGTATTTGTGCTTCATCTTCAAAGATGATTCAAACTTGGCTAGGGAGTTACTATTGAAATAGATTTTAAAATATTTCAGTAATTAATCTCACTATTATGGCTCAGATGACTTGCGATTTCTTTTAACATTCCTTATCTTAAAATAATTTTAAATCTAAATTTTATTTATTACATATAAAAGTTTAAGGGAGCCATGGATATATGAAAAAGTTAATTAGGTAGTGCTAAGTTGATTAGATATAGTTTTATTTTTTCCCCTACTCTAGAGTTTATCAAGATTTTGGGGGAAGAGATTTATATAATACATTATTGCCTGTTTTATTTAGAGTTAGTAAAATTATAAATGTGTTCTTATAAAAAAAAATGGAAAAAGGATTCTCAATCTTTGATATTTGCTG
The DNA here is from genome assembly GCA_004363435.1 of Platanista minor. Classification (NCBI taxonomy): domain Eukaryota; kingdom Metazoa; phylum Chordata; class Mammalia; order Artiodactyla; family Platanistidae; genus Platanista; species Platanista minor. The sequence goes on from RJWK010029420.1 coordinate 7,998, forward strand.
GATGTTGTAGACATTTGCTTGGGAAAATATCTGTAGGTGTAAATACAATCAGCAGTAAATTTAACCATATTGTTAATAACACAAGAATTTGTAATAATTTCTCAGCCACACACAATCCAAGTAGCATTTATACAATTCAAACACAATTTTCTATCTTGGAAGAGGTAAGTTACACTAGAATCATGTGATGCAAAAGTGAGATGGATCATAAAGAACTTTTTATTATTAACTATTTTTTAACTTTGGTGAAACACACATAACATTAAACCTGTCCTATTAACAAATTTCTAATTGCACAATACAGTACTGTTAACTATATACGCACTGCTTTACAGCAGATCTCTAGAACTTTTCCAGCTTTCATGACTGAAACTGAAACTCTATACCTATCGAACAGCAGCTCCCTCTTCCTGTCCTCCCAAACTCTGGCAACCACCATTTTACTTTCCACCTCTTTGAGTCTGACTACTTTAGAAACCTCTTGCAGTATTTGTCCTTCTGTGTGTGACTGGCTTATTGCACTTAGAATAGTGTCCTCAGGGTTCATCTATGTTGTTAGCACATGACAGATTTCTTTCTGTTTTAAGGCTGAATAATATTCCATTGTATGTATATACCACATTTTCTTTATTCGTTCATCCAGTGATGGACATTTAGTTTGTTTCTATCTCTTGGCTACTCTGAATAATGCTTCAATGAATATGTGAGTGTATGTATTTCTTCAAGATTCTGTTTTCAGTTCTTTTGCAATCACTATCCAGAAGTAGGATTGCTGGATAATTTGGTAGTTCTATTTATAATTTCTGAGGAAACTCATACTTTTTTCCACAGTGACTGCACCATTTTAATTTCCTACCAACAGTTAAAGTGGTTCCAATTTCTCCACACCCTCACCAACACTTGTTATTTCCTGTTTTTTGATAATGGTCATCTTAACAGGTGTGAGGTAATATCTCATTGTGGTTTTGATTTGCATTCCCCTGATGATTAGTGATGTTGAGCATTTTTTTCATGTATCTATTGGCCATTTGTATGTCTTCTTTGAACTGTCTATTCAAGTCCTTTGCCCATTTTAAAATTTGGTTATTTGGGGTTTGTTGTTCTTTGTTTGTTTTTTTGCTATTGAGTTGTAAGATTTCCTTATATATTTTGGATAGTAACCCCTTATGAGATGCATGATTTGCATATGTTTTCTTCCATTCCGAAGATTGCTTTTCACTCTATTGATTGTTTCCTTCACTGCCAGAAGATTTTTAGTTTGATGTAGTCCCCCTTGTCTATTTTTGCTTTTAAAGCCTATACTTTTAGTGCCAATATCTGAGCAATCATTGCCAAGATCACAGTTATGGAACTTTTCACATATGTTTTTTCTCCTAGGAATTTTACAATTTTGGGTCTTCCTTTTAACTGTTTAATCCACTTTGAGTTGATTTTTGTGTATAATGAAAGAAAAGGGTCCAATTTCATTCTTTTGTATGTGTATATCTAATTTCCCCAACACCATTTATGGAAGAGACTATCCTTTCCATGTTGTATAGTCTTGGCACCCTTGTTGAAGATCCCATTTTACTGTTTAGGTGTAGGTTTATTTTTGGCCCTTTATTCTGTCCCATTGGTCTATATGTCTATCTTATGCCAGTACCATACTCTTAATTACTGTAGATTTGTAATATGTTTTGAAGTCAAGAAGTGTGAGGTTTCCAGCTTTGTTCTTTTTTCTCAAGGTTGTTTAGGCTACTTAGGGTTTGTGGTTCTATATGAATTTTAAGACACTTTTTCCCATTTCTGCAAAAAACACCACTGGGAATTTGATAGGGATTGCACTGAATCTGTAGATTGCTTTGGGTAGTAAGGATAACATTTTAACAATATCAAGTCTTCCAATCCATGAACACATTTCTTTGTCTCCTTAAATTTCATTCAGCAATGTTTTGTAGATTTCACCTTACATGTCTTTTGCCTTATTGGTTAAGTTTATTCCTAAATATTTTATTCTTTTTGGTGTTCTTATAAATGGGGTTGTTTTCTTAATTTCCTTTTCATATTGTTTGTTGTTAGTTTATGCAACTGAATTTGTGTGTTGATTTTGTATTCTGTAATTTTGTTGAGTATTTTTTATTACCTCTAACAGTATTTTTTTTTTGTCTGTGGAATCTTTATAATTTTGTACATATAAGATCATGACATCGTTTGACTTCTGAATTATGTTTCATTTTAGAGTAATTTTGATTAGGAGAGTGATAATAATTTGCCTTTGTATATTTCTTTATGCCTTTTTCTCTTAAATAAGACTGCATTTTGTAGCTCAAAGATACATTCTAATAATTAAGCACACTGTCTTCCTACCTGTGTCAGAGGTATCTAAGGGTTAAAAAGAGAACTTTGGGCATCACAATACTTGACCCCTACAAAACACTTTTATGAAGTACATATTAATAAGATAGCCACTTTACAGAAGAGAAAACTGAAGTTGAAGCTTTTGAGACTTGCTTGTATGACATAATTAAAAAGGGGTAATGCCATGACTCAACTTCTCTTTTCTCATCCACATAGCTTGCTGAGTAAATAGACAGACTATGTATATTTAACTTAGTAGTACCATCTTTTCCTTGCTAATTTTCCTTTAGTTCTTTTAATATTAAAGTTTTTTTATATATCTTCACATGAATCAACAAATGGCCAGGAAAATTGATGAAATTTTCTGAAATAGTGATCATGTAGCCTGGGACAGCCACACTTATTGAGGAAAATGCACAGTGATTACCACAACTTGACAATATGTGTTTTTACTTCTTGAATTATAAGCAGGTGCTATATAATAGATTTATTTAATTTTTGAATTATATTCTGTTTTTTTTACATTTTAGAGAGTTTTTAATCAGAACCGTAGTGTTTGTTTACATTTGTGAGTCAAATATATTTAATTTTTTTAAATTCCACTTTAGGAAATCCACTACCAGCATTCTATGTGGCTTAGTGGAGTTTTCAATTATTTCAGAATTTATTTCTAAACTACTGTAAATTGCAGCTTTTTTTCATTGAAACACACTCAATTCCCAAATGACTATTTAGCATCTAAACTAGTTAGAAGAACATTGTTTGCATTAATAAATCTTAACAAATTTTCCTTTTTCTAAGGGTTCTTGTAATGTCACATTTACCAGTATCCTTAGATGATTCTTGGAAAGTGCTGATTATATATTTTTTACCTTGAGCATTTTTGTTTCATTCTGAAGTTGCTTTTATCTGCCTATTCAACAGAATAAACACTGCTTGCTCTTACTTTAAATTTATTTTGTTGTGCAAACATAATATCTGTGTTTCTATATAAATATATGTTGTGCAAACATAATATCTGTGGTTCTAAATAAATATTTATATCTTATCAGACTGTTTTTACAGCTCTATTTTATGTTTTCAAAGCCATCATCTTTGTTTCTTCATTTAAATCAAGATATGCAGAACCATTTATAATTTATTGATTTGTTGAGACAAGAGTTCACTTGCTGGGAGCTATGGTTCTATTATATGGTAGTATATCAGTTTTTATTTCAGTCTCCTTTAGAGGGAAGGAGCTGTTCTTTCAAATTGTTGAGTGAAGGTTATAAACATGATTATATAAATCTTTATATAAACTGGCTGAAGTATAGGAATTATTCTTGAATTAAGGATACTTAAAGCAGCCTAGGTTCTTGTGGCTCATAACATGTCTTGCAAAAACAACAAGAAAATCCATTATAGAATGCTTCTAACTACAAACCTTGGCTGAAACAGAGTTAATTATGCTCTGTTCTTGCCTTTGTTGAAATGGTCTATAGATATCAATCACACAGGTCTTGAAGGTGTGTAGCTGATTATTATTTGCTATTTCAGATGACTGGTAATCACTTCCAAGAAATTAGAAAGGCTTAGTAAGAGGAAAATATAATTGCTTTTCCAGTAATTTCTACTTATGATTGACAGAAAACAGAGAATAAATAAATGTCTACATCTTATTTGAAAATTTGAGTCTTCCGTGATGTTTTTATCTTTCAACTTTTCTCCAGTTTATTTTGAAAAAAATTTTTCATTGTGTGTGACATTTTGGCACCTCTTATTGATTATTTATTCATTATTATTTAAGATATCTTTTTTCAACCTTGATATGGTATTCATTATTAAAATTAACCTCACTCTACACCAAATATACTAATGGAATGTTTCGTGTGGTTCCAGAGCCACATCAACTAAGTATCCAGTGGTCTGAAGCTGAATATGGGTGACGTATAAGTTGGCCACTGGCTCCTTGAGAATAAATGAGAAAGGTTTCCATGAGGAAGAACTTTGTGGTTCTTCAGGTTATTTATCTCATAATCTTGTTATATGGTTAGCTATAGTAATCCGATTAAGTATACTGAAATTCTAGTAAGAAAGGCGTAAAGAGAAATTACTTAGAAAGGAAAAGTGTTTTATAAAATACAAATATATATTCTTGTCTAATACCAAAAGACTGGAGATTTTATTTATGAGGGCAATGTCTTTCAAAAAAATTAGAGAAAAATATTATCTTTTTCATCTTTTAAAAAAATCAAACTTTTTTTTTTCTTTCAGCATGTGGAGAAACACTACAAGAATCCAATGGCAACCTTTCCTCCCCAGGATTTCCAAATGGCTACCCATCTTATACACACTGCATCTGGAGAGTTTCTGTGACCCCAGGAGAGAAGGTAGTTTATCCCATCAAGAGTTCTCCTTTAATCTCAGATGCGATATTTCATGGTCTTTCAAATATAATTCACTTTGTTTTTTATTCTTGTTTGATTAATAAAATAGCTCAGAAATTTTATAATGGAAATTACTCAAACTCCAGGAATTTTTTGAAAGATGTAATTTTAAAAGAAATAGTAAATGGTCTAAAAGGGTTGACATAATGCAAATTATGTACTCAGACACACTGAAATTAAGTTAAAAGTCAGTATCAAAATTACTGACTAAAATTAAAAGTCAGATAACTAAAAAACTCCCACACATTATAAAATTGAGAAATCTACATCAAATATCCAATTCATTCAAGAAGATATTGTGATGAAAATTCGAAATTATTTTCAATTATAACAAAAATAATGAGAATACCAAACCTGTAAGATGCACCTAAAGCAGTACTTAGAAGGAAATTCACAGACCTAAATGCTCATATTAGGAAATAAGAAATACCCAAAACTAATGAGATTGACATCCACATAAGGAGACTAGAAAAAGAGCAATAAAATTAATGAAAAAGTACATAAAGGAGGAAGTAATAAATAAAAGATAAAGAAAATATCATGGTATTGTACAAAGTATGGACAAAGTTGGTACTTGAAACAATTTAGAAAAATAGAGAAATGGGTGAAAAGAGATCAAGAGAAAAAAGAATAACAGAGAAAGCACAATTAGCTAATATTTAGAATAAAAAGATTATTATAACCATAGATACTTTAGGCACCAAAAGAACATTTTGAACATTATGCCAATAACTTTAAAAATGTAAATGAAATGGGCAAATTACTACAAAATATTATTAAGTTCTTATGTGAGAAGAAATAAAAAGCTTGAATGCTCCTATAACCACTAAAGAAATCAAATTACTATTTAATTGAATTATTAGTCAAAATTTTTTCAACAATGAAATCCAGGCTCAGATGGCTTCATCAGTGAGTTCTACCCAACAACCAAATAAGAATTAAGTGTAATCTAATACAAAGTCTTCCAGGGAATAAAATAAAAGATACACTCTCCTGTTTATATGGCTAGCAAAACCTTGATAGCCATCCTGATGACAAGAACAGTGTAAGAAAGGAAAATTTTAACCCAGACTCACACTTGAATAGGTATGTAAAATCCTCCCCACATTACCAAACCAAATGCAAATATATATACCTGTGTATGTATGTAAGTATGTATCTATCAATCTGTACATATATAAATAATATATATATATATTTCAAGGGGAGATATATGCATGGATATGTGTATATATGTATGGTATATTATGTATATATGTTTGTGTGTATATGTATGTGTACACATATACAAGTACCATTAGACGAGTATCTCAATTAAATCAAGAAAAAATCTATTAATGATTTAACAACAACAACAAAGCCTGAGCAAACTAGGAATAGAAGAGTATTAATCTTATAAAGAGAAGCAACAAAAATTAGTGCAAATACCATTATCATTAGGGTAATTCTGTAAGTATTTCCTTTGAGATAGGTAAAAACCAAGTATGTCTACCAGTACTCTTCTTTTTTTAACATTTTGGTGGAAAGAGTGGCATGTTAAGACAAGAAAACAAAATTACACATGTAACGATTAAAACGGAAGACATAAAATTCCTTTTATCATATTGTTTGTTTGGTTATAGAATTTAAAATTATTAAGAAGTGAAATGAATAAATCTATTAATTTCTGGATTCTGTCTGGAATGCTAACCTTAAAAGTCTTCCCAGACCAAGATTGTAATGATATCAATTTTTGTTTTTTACTAGTTATTAAGTGATTTTTGTCCTTCACCTTTGACTAATTCATCTGGAATGACTCATATACATTTTGAGTTTTGGTCAAAAAGCAAATGCAGTTAAGAAAGGTTCAACTCCCTGATAATTGAGTGTTGTTACGAGTATCATGGGTATGGAGTTGTCCAGGATGTTGCAATACTCACAGTGAAAACTAAATGGGGCTTCCCTGGTGGCACGGTGGTTGAGGGTCCACCTGCCGATGCAAGGGATGTGGGTTCATTCCCCAGTCCGGGAGGATCCCGAATGCCATGGAGCGGCTGGGCCCGTGAGCCATGGCCGCTGGGCCTGTGCGTTCGGAGCCTGTGCTCTGCGATGGGAGAGGCCAAGGTGGTGAGAGGCCAGTGTACCACAAAAAAAAAAAAAAACTAAATGAAACTCTTGTGTAGCATAAACAGATTTTATACTTTTTATGTTACAACTGACTTGTAGTACATAAATGCATACATAATTCTTTATATAGTTATTTTTAAGCATTATGAGTCTACGTTGTAATATTGTTATAGGTGTTGATCAATTTCTGTTAGATCCTTTGAATAAGCCCCTGAAAACATATTATGAAAATCATTAAAAAGGTACTGAAGAGCAAGATATAAAAGATGATAAAGCTTCAGAGAAAGTTTAAAACTGTACATGATATATTTTTTTCAGTTTTTCTTAGTTTTTTTTAAACATTTTTATTGGAGTCTAGTTGATTTACAATGTTGTGTTAGTTTCAGGTGTATAGCAAAGTGAATCAGTTTTATACATACATATATCCACTCTTGTTTAGATTCTTTCTCCATATAGGCCATTACATAGTATTGAGTAGAGTTCCCTGTGCTATAGAGTAGTCCCTTATTAGTTATCTATTTTATATATAGTAATGTGTGTATGTCAATCCCAATGTCCCACTTTATCCCTTCCCCCCCTTCCCCCCTGGTAACCGTAAGTTTCTTTTCTATTTGTAGATAAGTTCATTTGTACCTTTTTTTTTTTTTTTACGGTATGCGGGCCTCTCACCATTGTGGCCTCTCCCGTTGCAGAGCACAGGCTCCAGACGCGTAGGCTCAGCAGCCATGGCTCACAGACCCAGGTGCTCTGTGGCATGTGGGATCTTCCTGGACTGGGGCACGAACCCATGTCCCCTGCATCAGCAGGCAGATTCTCAACCACTACACCACCAGGGAAGCCCTGTACCATTTTTTAAGATTCTACATATAAGTTATATCATATGGCATTTGACTTTCTCTGTCTGACTTATTTCACTCAATATGACAATCTCTAGATCCATCCATGTTGCTGTGATATACATGAGTTTTTAAAATAAAGAATTATAGAATATGGAAAGTTTTTGGCACAAGATTAATCAAATTAAATCAGTTTGTAAGAGCAAGATAATACCTGGAAAAAAAAGTTTCTCCTATCTAATTGCAGTACCCATACCATCAACATTCAAAGTTTATTCAGTTTTCTTGTATGTAGCATTACTAATAAAATGGTATTTTCCAAAATGTTGCAAATAGGAAGAAATAAACAAATCGATCATTTTTTTCTCCTATATTTTTAATATTGTGTACAATGATGAGCAAATAAATTTATTGTTATGTGGCCAATGAACAATATTAACTTTTTTATTCTTATATTTTAATTATTTTCTTTCAGTATTTAAGTTCATTCTGCTCTTTATTTTTATTTTATTGAAGTGTTGTTGATATACAGTTTTATATTAGTACAGCATAGTGATTCAGTATTTTTACAGATTATACTCCATTAAAATTATTACAAGACAATGGCTATAGTTATCTGTGCTGTACAATATATCCTTTTTGCTTACTTATTTTATACATAGTAGTTTTTATCTTTTATTCCCATGCCCCTCATTTGTCCCTCCTCCTTTCCCTCTTCCTTCTGGTAACTACAAGTTTGTTTTCTATATCTGTGTATCTGTTTCTGTTTTGTATATACATTCATTTGTATTATATTTTAGAATCCACATATAAGTGATTTCATACAGTATCTGTCTTTCTCCATCTGACTTTGTTTCACTAAGCATAATATTCTCTGGATCCATCCATGTTGCTGTAAATGGCACATCTTCTATACCCATTCATCTGTAGATTGACACTTGACTGCTTCCATATCTTGGCTATTGTAAATAGAGCTGCTGTGAACGTTGGGGTGCATGTATCCTTTTGAATTAGTGTTTTCATTTTTTCCAGATATATACCCAGGGATCAAATTACTGGATCATATGATAGTTCAATTTTTAGTTTTTTGAGGAACCTCCATACTGTTTTCCAGAGAGGCTGCACCAATTTACTTTCCCACCAATAGTGTAAGAGGGTTCTCTTTTCTCCACATCATCTCCAACATTTGTTGTTTGTAGACTTTTTGATTATAGCCATTCTGACAGGTGTGAGGTGATATCCCCTTGTGGGTTTGATTTTCATTTCTCTAATAATTAGCCATATTGAGCGTCTCTTCATGTGCCTGTTGGCCATCTGTATGTCTTTTTTGGAATAATGTCTGTCAGAAGCTTCTTTCCAGTTTTTGATTGGATTGCCTTTTTTTTCATATTGAGTTGTATGAGCTGTTTATGTATTTTGGATATTAACCCCTTGTCAATCACATCATTTACAAACATTTTCTCTCATTCAGTAAGTTGTCTTTTTGTTTTGTTTATGATTTCCTTTCCTGTACAAAAGGTTTTAAGTTTAATTAGGTCCCATTTGTTTATTTTTGCTCTTATTTCTTTTGCCTTAGGAGACAGATCAAAAAAATATTGCTACTATTTATGTCAAAGAGTGCTCTGCCTATGCTCTCTTCTAGGATTTTTATGATTTCAGGTCTTTCATTTAGGTCTTTAATACATTTTGAGTTTATTTTTGTGTAAGGTATGAGGAAATGTTCTAATTTCATTCATGTAAATGTAGCTGTCCCATTTTCTTAGCACCATTTATTGAAAATGCTGTCTTTTCTCCATTGTATATTCTTGCTTCCTTTGTCTCAGATTAACTGACTATTAATGTGTGGGTTTATTTCCAAGCCATCCATTTTGTTCCATTGTTCTATATATCTGTTGTTGTGCCAATACCGTACTGTAGTTCTGTGTCTAGCCTCAAGTCTGGGAGTGTGATATACTCAATTTTGTTGTTTTTTTCTCAAGATTGCTTTGGCACTTTGGTGTCTTTCGTGGTTCTATATGATCTTAGGATTTTTTGTTCTAGTTCTCTGAAAAATACCATGGATATCTGATAGAGATTGCATTAAATCTAGAGATTTAATGGGTCTTTTTTACTTATTTGGTAGAGTTTAACTCATTAATTTCAAGCATATTTTCTTTTATCATACAAACATTTAAAGCTATAAATATTCCTTTAAAAACTACTTTATCTGAATATCACCAGCTTGACACATAGTATTTTTGTTATTTTTCAGTTTTAATTATCTTCTTCATCTTTTATCATTTCTTCTAAGGCCACATGTTTTTCAGGAACATATTTTTTTTATTTGCAAACATATGTTATTTTTCCAATCTTTCTTTTCTTACTAATTTCTCCTTTAATCACATTTTGGAGAAAGACTGTAGTCTGTATGATATCACACTTTGAAATAGCTTGAGGCTGGCGGTATGAACTTGGAATTGACCAATAGTCATTAAAAAAAATCTTTGCTCGAAAATGTGTTTTGTCCAACAGTTGGCTGCAAGGTTTTCTATATTCATGTTAATCTTCTTAATTGTGCTTTTTATATATTCTCTATATTATTGTTTTTGCTTCATCTATCTAATAGTAGAAAAGTATGTTTATATATAATAATATTAAAATATTATTTGCCACTATTTGTTACATTTATTAAATTCTCTTTACAGTTTTAAAATATTTTTACACTACATTATTATATAATGTATACATATAGGTTTAGAATATTACATCTTCCTGATAAATTAAACAGTTATCATTATATAGGAAATCCCTTTATTAGTCATCATTTAGGTTAAAGCTCTACTTTTTTCTGATATTAATAAATCTACACTTTCTTTTGACTAATATTTCTGCCTGTTATATCTTTATCTTACTTTGCACATTTAGGCATTCAAGATATACGTCTCACGTGTGTTGCTTTTAGACAAAAAACAGTTTTGTTTTATTTTTTTAATGAATCCATAATGGTAAGTTTTGTCTTTAACTAGAGTGCTTATTGCAGTTACATCTATTATGGTTACTGAGTTATTATTGCTCCTTATTTGCATTCTCTGTATCCCACCTGGTTTCTATTGTTCTATATTTTGCCTTCTTATGTATTGAATTATGGTTTAAATTTCCACATTTCATTTTCTTTCCCTCTACTGGTGTGGAACTTTTAAGTGTGTATTTTATTATTTGGTATCTTCTTCTATGAGCCTACACTTTAAAAAAAAAATACATTTATGGAAGTATAACTGCTTTACAATGGTGTGTTAGTTTCTGCTTTATAACAAAGTGAATCAGCTATACGTACACATATATCCCCATATCTACTCCCTCTTGCGTCTCCCTCCAACCATACATATCCCACCCCTCTAGGTGGTCACAAAGCACTGAGCTGATGTCCCTGTGCTATGCGGCTGCTTCCCACTAGCTATCTATTTTACATTTGGTAGTGTATATATGTTCATGCCACACTCTCACTTCGTCCCAGCTTACGCTTCCACATCCCTGTGTCCTCAAGTCCATTCTCTAAGTCTGCATCTTTATTCCTGTCCTGCCTCTAGGTTCTTTGCATCCATTTCATTTTCTGTTGTTATTTTTTAATTCCATAAATATGTGTTAGCATACACTATTTGTTTTTCTCTTTCTGACTTATTTCACTCTGTATGACGGTCTAGAGGTCGATCCACCTCACTACAAATAACTCAGTTTCATTCCTTTTTATGGCTGAGTAATATTCCACTGTATATATGTACCACATCTTCTTTACCCATTCATCTGTTGATGGACACTTAGGTTGCTTCCAGTCTTACCTACTGTAAATAGAGCTGCAATGAACATTTTGGTACATGACTCTTTTTGAATTATGGCTTTCTCAGGGTATATGCCCAGTAAAGGGATTGCTGGGTCGTATGGTAGTTCTATTTTTAGATTTTTAATGAACGTCCATACTGTTCTCCATAGTGGCTGTATCAGTGTACAATCCCACCAACAGTGCAAGAGGGTCCCCTTTTCCCCAAACACTCTCCAGCATTTATTGTTTGTAGATTTTTTGATGATGGCCGTTCTGACCAGTGTGAGATGATATCTCATTGTAGATTTGATTTGCATTTCTCTAATGATTAATGATTTTGAGCATTCTTTCATGTATCTGTCGGCAATCTGTATATCTTCTTTGGAAAAATGTCTATTTAGGTCTTCTGCACATTTTTGGATTGGGTTGTTTCTTTTTTTAGTGTTGAGCTGCTTGTACATTTTGGAGATTAATCCTTTGTCAGTTGCTTCATTTGCAAATATTTTCTCCCATTTTGAAGGTTGTATTTTCATCTTTTTTTTTTTTTAACATCTTTATTGGAGTATAATTGCTTTACAATGGTGTTAGTTTCTGCTTTATAACAAAGTGAATCAATTATACATATACATATGTTCCCATATCTCCTCCCTCTTGCGTCTCCCTCCTTCCCACCCTCCCCATCCCACCCATCCAGGTGTTCACAAAGCACAGAGCTTATCTCCCTGTGCTATGCGGCTGCTTCCCAGCAGCTAAATATTTTACGTTTGGTAGTGTACATATGTCCATGCCACTCTCTCACTTTATCACAGCTTACCCTTCCCCCTCCCCATATCCTCAAGTCCATACACCATGGTCAAGTGGGGTTTATCCCAGGAATGCAAGGATTCTTCAATATACGCAAATCAATCAATGTGATTCACCATATTAACAAATTGAAGGAGAAAAACCGTATTTTCATCTTGTTTATGGTTTCCTTTGCTGTGCAAAAGCTTTTAAGTTTCATTAGGTCCCATTTGTTTATTTTTGTTTTGTTTTGTTTTTTCCATTTCTCTAGGAGGTGGGTAAAAAAGGATCTTGCTGTGATTTATGTCATAGAGCGTTCTGCCTATGTTTTCCTCTAAGAGTGTGATGGTGTCTAGCCTTACATTTAGGTCTTTAATCCATTTTGAGTTTATTTTTGTGTATGGTGTTAGGGAGTGTTCTAATTTCATTCTTTTACATGTAGCTGCCCAAGTTTTCCCAGCACCACTTATTGAACAGGCTGTCTTTTATCCATTCTATATTCTTGCCTCCTTTATCAAAGACAATGTGACCATATGTGTGTGGGTTTATCTCTGGACTTTCTATCCTGTTCAATTAATCTATATTTCTCTTTCTGTGCCAGCACCATACTGTCTTGATTACTGTAGCTTTGTAGTATAGTCTCTGAAGTCAGTGAGCCTGATTCATCCAGCTCCATATTTCTTCTCAAGATTGCTTTGGCTATTCAGGGTCCTTTGTGTTTCCATACAAATTGTGAAATTTTCTGTTCTACTTCTATGAAAAATTCCAGTGGTAGTTTCCTAGGGTTTGCGTTGAATCTGTAGATTGCTTTGGGTAGTAGAGTCATTTTCACAATGTTGATTCTTCCAATCAAAGAGCTTGGTTAACCTCTCCATCTATTTGTATCATCTGGAATTTCTTGCATCAGTGTCTTATAATTTTCTGCGTACAGGTCTTTGTCTCCTTAGGTAGATTTTTTCCTAGATATTTTCTTCTTTTTGTTGCAGTGGTAAATGGGAGTGTTTTCTTAAATTCACTTTCAGATTTTCCATTATTAGTGTATAGGAATGAAAGAGGTTTCTGTGCACAAATTTTGTATCCTGCTACTCTACCAAATTCATTGATTAGTTCTACTAGTTTTCTGCTAGCATCTTTAGGATTCTCTATGTATAGTACCAAATCATCTACAAACAGTGAGAGCTTTACTTCTTTTCCAATTTGATTCCTTTTATTTCTTTTTCTTCTCTAATTGCTGTGGCTAAAACTTCCAAAACTATGTTGAATAATAGTGGTGACAGTGGGGAACCTTGCGTTGTTCCTGATCTTACTGGAAATGCTTTCAGTTTTCCACCATTGAGGATGATGTTGGCTGTGGGTTTGTCATATATGGCCTTTATTATGTTGAGAAAAGTTCCCTCTATGCCTACATAATGCAGGATTTTTATTACAAATGGGTGCTAATTTTGTTGAAAGCTTTCTCTGCATCTATTGAGACGATCATATGGTTTTTCTCATTCAGTTTGTTAATATGGTGTATCAAGTTGATTGATTTGCATATATTGAAGAATCCTTGCATTCCTCGGAAAAACCCCACTTGATCATGGTGTATGATCCTTTTAATGTGCTGTTGGATTCGGTTTGCTTGTATTTTGTTCAGGATTTTTGCATCCATGTTCATCAGTGATATTGGCCTGTAGTTTTCTTTCTTTGTGACATCTTTGTCTGGTTTTGGTATCAGAGTGATGGTGGCCTTGTAGAAGCAGTTTCAGAGTGTTCCTCCCTCTGCTATATTTTGGGAGAGATGGAGAAGGGTAGGTGTTAGCTCTTCTCTAAATGTTTGATAGAATTTGCCTGTGAAGCTATTTTATCCTGGGCTTTTGTGTGTTGGAAGATTTTTAATCACAGTTTCAATTTCAGTGCTTGTGATTGGTCAGTTCATATTTTCTATTTCTTCCTGGTTCAGTCTCGGAAGGTTGTGCATTTCTAAGAATTTGTTGATTTCTTCCAGGTTGTCCATTTTATTGGCATACAGTTGCTTGCAGTAATCTCTCATGATCCTTTGTATTTCTGCAGTGTCAGTTGTTACTTCTCCATTTTCATTTCTAATTCTACTGATTTGAGTCCTCTCCCTTTTTTTCTTGATGAGTCAGGCTAATGGTTTATCAATTTTGTTTATCTTCTCAAAGAAACAGCTTTTAGTTTATTGATCTTTGCTGTCATTTCCTTCATTTCTTTTTGATTTATTTCTCATTTGATTTTTATGATTTCTTTCCTTCTGCTAACTTTGGGGTTCTTTTGTTCTTATTTTGATAATTGCTTTAGGTGTAAGGTTAGTTGTTTATTTGAGATGTTTCTTGTTTCTTAAGGTAAGATTGTGTTGATATAAACTTCCCTCTTAGAACAGCTTTCACTACATTCCATAGATTTTGCGTTGTCATGTTTTCATTGTCATGTGTTTCAAGGTATTTTTTGATTTCCTCTTTGATTTCTTCACTGATCTCTTGGTTATTAACTAGTGTGTTGTTTAGCCTCCATATTTTTGTATTTCTTACAGACTTTTTTCCTGTAACTGATATCTAGTCTCATAGTGATGTGGTCGGAAAAGATACTTGATACGATTTCAATTTTCTTAAATTTACCAAGGCTTGACTTGTGACCCAAGATATGATCTATCCTGGAAAATATTCCATGAGCACTTGAGAACAATGTGTATCCTGTTCTTTTGGGATGGAATATCCTAGAAATATCCATTAAGTCCATCTTGTTTAATGTATTATTTAGAGCTTGTGTTTCCTTATTTATTTTCATTTTGGATGATCGGTCCATTGGTGAAAGTTGGGTGTTAAAGTTCCCTACTATGATTGTGTTACTGTCAATTTCCCCTTTTATGGCTGTTAGTAGTTGCTTTATGTATTGAGGTGCTCCTGTGTTGGGTGCATAAATATTTACAATTGTTATATTTTCTTCTTAGATTGATCCCTTGATCATTATGGAGTGTCCTTCTTTGTCTCTTGTAATCGTTAACGGCCATTTCGTCTGATATGAGAACTGGTACTCCAGCTTTCTTTTGATTTCCATTTGCATGGAATATCATTTTCCATCCCCTCACTTTCAGTCTGTATGTGACCCTAGGTCTGAAATGGGTCTCTTGTAGACAGCATATATACGGGTCTTTTTTTTTTGTATCCATACAGCCAGTCTATGTCTTTTGGTTGGAGCATTTAATCCATTTACATTTAAGGTAATTATCGATATGTATGTTCCTATTACCATTTTCTTAATTGCTTTGGGTTTATTTTTGTAGGTCCTTTCCTTCTCTTGTGTTTCCTGCCTAGAGAATTTCCTTTAGCATTTGTTGTAAAGCTGGTTTGGTGGTGCTGAATTCTCTTAGCTTTTGCTTGTCTATAAAGCTTTTAATTTCTCCATCAAATCTGAATGAGATCCTTGCTGGGTAGAGTAATCTTGGTTGTAGGTGTTTCTCGTTCATCACTTTAAATATGTCCTACCATTCCATTCTGGCTTGCAAAGTTTCTGCTGAAATATCAGCTGTTAACCTTATGGGGATTCCCTTATGTGTTATTTGTTGTTTTTCCCTTGCTGCTTTGAGTATTTGTTCTTTGTATTTAATTTTTGATAGTCTGATTAATATGTTTCGTGGAGTCTTTCTCCTTGGATTTATCCTGTATGGGACTCTCTGTGCTTTCTGGGCTTGATTAACTATTTCCTTTCCCATATTAGGGAAGTTTTCAACTAGAATCTCTTCAAATATTTTCTCAGTCCCTTTCTTTTTCTCTTCTTCTTCTGGGACACCTATAATTCGAATGTTGGTGTGTTTCATGTTGTCCCAGAGGTCTCTGAGACTGTCCTCAATTCTTTTCATTCTTCTTTCTTTATTCTGCTCTGCAGTAATTATTTCCACTCTTTTATCTTCCAGGTCACTTATCCATTCTTCTGCCTCAGTTATTCTGCTATTGATCCCTTCCAGAGACTCTTTAATTTCATTTATTGTGTTGTTCATCACTGTTTGCTCCTTAGTTCTTCTAGGTCCTTGTTAAACGTTTCTTGTATTTTCTCCATTCAATTTCCAAGATTTTGGATCTTTACTATCATTATTCTGAATTCTTTTTCAGGTAGTTTGCCTATTTCCTCTTCATTTGTTAGGTCTGGTGGGTTTTTTTCCTTGCTCCTTCATCCGTGTGATTCTCTGTCTTCTCATTTTGCTTAACTTACTGTGTTTGGGGTCTCCTTTTCACAGGTTGCAGGTTCGTAGTTCCCGTTGTTTTTGGTGTCTGTGCCCATTGTCTAAGGTTGGTTAAGTGGTGTGTGTTGGCTTCCTGGTGGAGGGGCCTAATGCCTGTGTTCTGGTGGATGAGGCTGGATGTTGTCTTTCTGGTGTGCAGGCCCACGTCTGGTGGTGTGTTTTGTTGTATCTGTGGCCTTATTATGATTTTAAGCAGCCTAGGTAGTAATGGATGGTGTTGTGTTCCTGTCTTGCTATTTGTTTGGCACAGTGTGTCCTGCACTGTACCTTGCTAGTCGTTGAGGGGAGCTGGGTCTTGTCATTGAGATGGCAATCTCTGGGAGATTTTCACCATTTGATATTACGTGGAGCTGGGAGGTCTCTTGTGGACCAGTGTCCTGAACTTTTCTCTCCCACCTCACTGGCACAGCTCTGATGCCTGGCTGGAGCTCCAAGAGCCTGTCGTCCACACAGCTCTGAATAAAAGGGAGAAAATAAAGAAGAAAGAAAGAAAGAAGGGAAGGAAGGAAGGAAGAAGATAAAGTAAAATAAAATAATTGAAATAAAAAATAATTATTAAGAAAAAAAATTTTTAAGTAATTAAATAAAAATAAAACGGACAGACAGAACCCTAGGACAAATGGTAAAAGCAAAGCTATACAGAAAAAAATCACATACAGAAGCATACACATATACACTCACAAAAAGAGAAAACGGCAAAAAAAAAAAAAAAAATATATATATATATATATATATATATATA
>RJWK010029421.1:0-25263 GCA_004363435.1 Platanista minor
CAGTGGTTGAGAGTCCGCCTGCCGATTCAGGGGACACGGGTTTGTGCCCCGGTCCGGGAAGATCCCACATGCTGCGGAGCGGCTGGGCCCGTGAGCCATGGCTGCTGAGCCTGCGCGTCCGGAGCCTGTGCTCCACAGCGGGAGAGGCCACAACAGTGAGAGGCCTGCGTACTGCAAAAAAAAAAAGTAAACAACGTAGAAAAAGCTTACCACAAGCAATGATAGTCCAGAAACTCCTCTGTAACTGTACTGTGCAGAGACCCTTTGTAGACTACACAAGAGTCATTCCTCACTGCCCCCTGCCCATCTGTCTCATCAGAAGAGCCCAGATTTTTTATTATCATGTATTTTAGTACTTTATGTACCACAAGATGCTGGTCCCCTCATGATGTATTTGTTAACTTTTGCTGTGGCAACAAACAACCCTAAAAGCACAATGGGTTAGAAAAACAAACATTCATTTCTTGCTCAAGCTATATGAGGACAAATGGTTGGCTGCAACTTTGCTGGGCTCAGCTCAGTTTTAAGTGTCTTCTTGTTCAAAGACCAAGGCTGAAGAAGCAGCTGTTCTCGTGGCAAAAAGCAAAAGTTGAAAGCAAGAGGTTGGGGGTGTTGAGGTGAGGGAATCAAAGGGCATTTAAAGCGTCTCCTTGCATGTGACATATGTTACACTCACATTCTGTTGCCCAAAGCAGCTCACATAGCTAAAGCCATGGTCATTGCTTGAGGAAGTGTATTCAGCCTACCGAGAAGGCACTGAAAAATCAAGTGGGAAGGGGCATGGGTATATAACCCTAATTCCCAGGTTACCACAATGGCAATTCCATTCTTCTTTCAAGTGAACAGTTTAGGTCTGTCAAGTGCTGCAGTTCTGGCCAAATGAAATTGGTGGGGACGTTTTCTGGGAGTTCTAAGGGAAGGAGATGTGTATATGGGGTAACACTGTACACTTGGCGCTTATAAAGGTGACTGCTGATGCTTGGAGGTGTGTCCAGGTAATGCCATGACAGCTACACTCTGCAGACAGGGTAGGTGTACCTTACTATCCTGGTAATAAATGCTATTAATGCCCTCTCTGAACTGCCACAGCCAGTTTGGCAGCTTGGCTGTGCTTGTCTAAACGGAGCAGCAATTTTGTACTAGAAGGTGTGAATCACTCCGGGGGTCAGGTTGCTCTGATCTGTATAGTTAATGAGATTTTGTCAATTCAAACATGGTTGTTTCCCTGATCACAACTTTTTACATGTGAAAACTTAACCCAGTGACTGAACTTTGTAAAAAGTTTTTTTTGCGATTTCTTCGTGGTCTGCACTTTATTTTCACTGGCGTTTTTTTCTAATTTTTTCTCGTTAGGTTCCCCCTGTACTATGAACTTAAGATAGCTTTTGTCATATGGCTGCTCTCTCCCTATACCAAAGGAGCAAGTTTAATATATAGAAAATTCCTTCATCCACTACTTTCTTCAAAGGAAAGGGTAAGATATACAGATTATTTCCACAAATCACTTGTTAGAAATGTATATCATCACATGCTATATGCTATAAAATGAGTGAAACTATTATATTAAGGGGGAGAAGTCCCAGTTTTCAGCTTCTTGACACTCTTTTTAAATAAAATTAATATTTATGGGTTTGATTTTTTTTCTAGGAGATTGATGATTATATTGTACAAGCAAAGGAACGAGGCTATGAGACTATGGTAAACTTTGGGCGGCAAGGTTTAAATTTAGCAGCTACTGCTGCTGTCACTGCAGCAGTGAAGGTAATTTTTTATTTACCTGTTTTTTTTAATCCAGTGTTACATTGTCAATGAATAAAGTAGGGTGGCTTTTTACTTCAGATCATTATAAAATTTTGGCACAAATTTACCTTCTGCTTATTTCTGTAATACTAGAAAAAAAACAAGTAGATTATTTTAAAGGCATTTTAACATGTGTTTTCTATAATTGTTGGATATTTTGAAACTATTGATGACAAAATGAGAGCTAGTTTAGTAAGTAAAACATACTGGAAAATGTCATTTTGTCATAATTTTCCTACTTTATAACCTTAAAATAGTTTTGAGTAAATCACCTTTAGTAAAGATGACCATTCTTTCTTTCTCTGTCTTTGGTGTTTTTTCCCTCTCTCTCTCCATGGCAATATCTTGGTAGGATTTCTGGCTTACTTCTGCACCCATACTTCAACCAGTTTGAGGTAACTGATTATTCAAAATAAGGCATGGAAAATTTCTGTTCTTAAAACTTAAGATTTTACTTAGCCAATTACTAATGTCATGTGTTGTGTTTTGCAAGCCAAATTATCAAAGGAATGCCTTCTGTGAAAATTCGCATTATGGCTTTTAGATTTCTTTGCATGTAGTAATTAGTGTGGCTTATTTTAAATACCATAGCATAATTGGTTTTGGTGTGTAGTATATGGAAGGAAAATAGGTTTCAGATCCAGAAAGTGCTGCGTGTGACTTTCTAAGTAACCGTCGGTGATTTACTTAACTTCTCAATTGGGAGGATGGTGAGGAGGAGAAAGTGAGGTGGAAGAGAACTAAAGTCCTCATCTGCTATATATGAAAGTAGAGGTTTTAAAGCGGTTGCCTGCAGGAGGCTGGAGAGAAGGGGACCGAGGGCTTCTTGCTTTCTTTTGTTACAAAATTTAGCATTATTTAACTTTACAAATGAAGTACATGTATTTATTTACACCCCAAAGAAGATGCTTTCTGAGTTTTCCATACTTAAAAGTAACATTCAGTGGGAACATATGTGTACGTAAAATTGATTCACTTTGTTATAAAGCAGAAACTAACACCATTGTAAGGCAATTATACTCCAATAAAGATGTTAAAAAAACAAAAAAGCAGCATTCAACGTGATTCTATGGCAAAAAACTAAAACTTAACTTTCGACCTCAAAAATTGCTTAGAAAATATAGACATTTTAGAACATTGTTTTAGGAAACATAGAAGCACACAAATCCCATTTGCCCTCTTTTTTTCTTTCTTTCTTTCTTTATTTGGCTGCATTGGGTCTTCGTTGCTGTGTGCGGGCTTTCTCTAGTTGCGGTGGGCGAGCGGGGGCTGCTCTTCTTTGCGGTACGTGGACTTCTTATCGCGGTGGCTTCTCTTGTCGCGGAGCACGGGCTCTAGGCGCGCCGGCTTCAGTAATTGTGGCACGCGGGCTCAGTAGTTGTGGCTCGCAGGCTATAGTGCGCAGGCTCAGTAGCTGTGGTAAACGGGCCTAGTTGCCCCCCCACCCCCCGGCATGTGGGATCTTCCTGGACCAAGGTGCAAACCCACATCCCTGCTTTGGCAGGCGGATTCTTAACCACTGCACCACCAGGGAAGTCCCTGCTCTCTTCACTTTAACACTTAAATATAGTTTATAATCCTACGTACTCTGTGAGACACCTTCCTTTATATTTGTAGGATATTTATTTTATTTTGACTTACTACTTCCAAACTCTGTGTGTGGTATCAGAAACCCCAACTAGATTATCTTATCCTGGTTCCCTTCTCGTTTATTTTTATTTTATACATACTTTGCTGCCATCAGTATTTAACATCCGATATGTTTATTCAACATGTATGTATTTAATGTATTTACCATCTATATGTATCTATGGTTTTTAATATTTATTTATTTATCTATTTATTTATTTAGGCTGCGCCCAGTCTTAGTTGCAGCATGTGGGATCTAGTTCCCTGACCAAGGATCGAACCTGGGCCCCCTGCAATGGGAGCCGGAGTCTTACCCATTGGACTTCCAGGGAAGTCCCTATGTATGTATTTAATGCCTACCATATGGTAGGTGCTTGGGATGCAGCAATGAACAAAATAGATACAGTCCTTACCCTCACAGGCTACTACTGTCAAGCTGAATGTCTGTATTCACTAACTGAAAATTTTACCTCATCTTTGGTTGCCTAGAGCCTACCCCTTGCCCTCCACTATGAAAATAAGCATTATCTGGTAATTCCCTGGCGGTGCAGTGGTTAGGACTCTGCGCTTTCACTGCCAAGGACCAGGGTTCAATCCCTGGTCGGGGAACTAAGATCCCACAAGCCTCGCGGTGCAGACAAAATAAATAAATAAATAATAAAATAAAAATAAGCATCATCTCACAGAAACACTTTGCTGTAGAAAGGCTATAAAAGTAATTCTATACCTATGTTTCTCTGGCTTCTTTGTTGTTCAATGTTTGTTTTTATTTTTACATTTAACAAATCAAAACCACCTCCCCACTTCAAAGGCAGGAAACAGAGATCATAAAAGTCATCTAAGTTACCACTGCAGAACAAACACACATCCTGTAATTTGAATTCACTTTGAAATGCTCTCTTTTGTTTGTGATCTCATGATCCTTTTGCTATCAAGCTCACTGTATGAGGCAACCCTCACCATTCTCCTCATGAGCACAGGAATGTTGGCATCAACCATACTGAATTTTATTCATTAGAAATAGTCGTTAAATATGCTGAACACAGCATAATGTTAACACTATTTGCCTCAAGTTTTACTGTACCTATTTTAAAGTAGGGGAAATTAGTTTCATCTCTGGAGGTGTCAAAAGAAAGGCAGTGTGATGGAAGAATCACTGAACCAGACACTTCATACCGAAGAGTAAATTGAAACTGAAATAGGAAATAGGTCAAGTTTAAGGAGAAACTGCAAGAAAGCTAATAGAAAGACTTGAGAATTATTAAACATTTTTTTGCAATATATGGTTTGTTAAAAATATCTTTCAGGCTAAAAATATTGGACTCTCAGTGTGACCTTTAAAGATCAGCAGTACCCCTGACTAGTTTTCCCAGGTTGAACCGCCTGAGCATGTTAAAGATGAAAATAGGAATCTAATCAGAACATTTATTACACCGTAAAGCAATTTTCTGAAAAGGTTACTCAGTTCTGTGACCTCATTACCAGGCATCTGTTACCAAGGTCAGTGTACAAGTTTATTTTGGCTGAGCAAAGCACAAGCATATGAAGGAGCTTCAAGGATTTTACTGAGGACGTTCAACATCCCATAGCTTTCACATGAGAAATGCCGGTGGCTTTTGTACAGATGACCAACACTCCTGCCGGACGAAGGACAGATGAACAAAAGGACTTTTAGTCGTATTAACCATCTCTTGGGATTTTCTTTGGCAGCTTCTTCTTGGTGAATTCTTTGGCAGATATTATAAAAAATCAGTTATCACAGAAATGAGAGTATTAAAGTTAAAATTTCTGAAATCTTACTGACTGTAAATGAAGTCCTGACATCTTGCTGTCTGTTTTAATGACCTTCTGTTTGTGAGAGGATTTGAGGAGATTCAGCTGCTTAGTATCATCCATTTAAAAAGGGAGCACTTCTTGAGACAATGGAGAAGAAAGATCCTATTTTTTTCTCTGCAATCTAGGAAAGCACAATATTATAATGAAAGTTGAATTCTATAGCAGTTGAGTTGTTAGCATTTTTTAGCCCTGATTCTGCCCCTAATTAGCAGTGAGATTTGGGGCAGTCATCTGCACTGATCTCTCTAAGTATTTATTTTCTTACCCGTAAAATGCAGGGGTAAAAACTGACTTCTAAAACCCCTTATGCTGTAAAACAATGGTTCTCAACTGGGGGCAGTTTTGCCCTCCAAGGGACATTTGGCAATGTCTGGAGACATTGTGGGTTGTCACAAGTTAGAGGGGGGTGCTGCCAGTGGCATCTCAGGTAGAGGACAAGGATGCTGCTTAATATCCTACAAAGCACAGGACGGCATCCCCCACACACACACAAAAGTATCTAGCCCAAAATAGCGTCAGTGCTGAAGTCGAGAAACCCTGCTCTAAAAGTATGATGAGTCAGAAAAGGCTAAAAGAATACATAAATATGTATAGATAGTTTGGGTGATGGTTACAAATAATCTTTCTTTTTTATATTTTTCTCTGTTACAAACATTCTTCAATAAATTTATATTGCTTTAATCTAAAAACCACTAAAATATATTTTTCACTTAATGCAAATGCAGTCAGTTCCATTCTAGGCTTGATCAGATTGTGTTAAATGTCCATAGGGAAAAGCCATTTCCCTAAAAACTGGGGACTGACCCTATCTGCAGTTATAATGTAGTATGTCAAAGACCAACAAGAAATAGAGCTTCATGGCTATTCATTATTGAACAGTATCATAAAAATTGTTCCATAAAAGATGGTTTGTATGCTTGTAAGATTATAAAGCATTGCTGATTATGTTTTTGAATTCTTAATTTAAAAATGTGAAGAGGATAGGTTGAGGTTTTGTACAAAGATGCTGATAAGCACGGTAAATTCCCCTTATTTAACACAAAATATAGTAACTTTAATGTAATATAGAACCAGGATATGAAGTATTTAAACACAGGAAGAATCGTTTGGGTATAAAGAAGTTAGAATTAGTCATACATGCAGGGTCCCCTTTTATAGATGTTAACTATAGACTTGGATACTTGAGCAGACATTCAGATTCCCTAGTGCCCTTGGATGTAAGTGAGCTCTGTGTGAGGCCAGCTCGGGAAGCTGCTTCTCAGCTGAAGGATTCTTTCCAGAGCTTGAATGTGTTAGATTTGGTCCCAGCCTTCCCGCCCAGTCAGCCCTTACAGTGTTCTTCGTTTCTTAAATGGATGTTCTGGGCTCATCCAAATTCAAACCCCAAGAACGTAGAGTTACCTGAAGGCAGGAACACTTCTGCTAATGCTGTGAAATATTCTACAGAATGCTTTTAAATTACGTTGACTTTTGCTTTCTCATCATAATCTTTCTGTTACCTTCTCTTTGATTTTTAGGACCAGTTTTAACAGACAGTGTACATACAGTTCTGTAGAGAATAGGATCTAAAATACTGGGATATAGAATTGCCTTGTGGATGGTAACGCCCTTCCAACTTATTGACTAAGACTGCTCTTTCCACACGTATTTTCCTCCTCAGACTAGAACCTGTCTTCTTTTTTTTTTTTTTTTTTATAATGGTACGCGGGCCTCTCCCTGTTGTGGCCTCTTACGTTGCGCGGAGCACAGGCTCCGGACGCGCAGGCTCAGTGGCCATGGCTCACGGGCCCAGCCACTCCGCGGCACGTGGGATCTTCCCGGACCGGGGCACGAACCCGCGTCCCCTTCATCGGCAGGCGGACTCTCAACCACTGGGCCACCGGGGAAGCCCCTGTCTTCATTTTCTTAATACTTTTCAGCTTAACATTGTATAAACCAAATGGAAGAAAATAAACAAAGCATTTTAAAAATTTTATTTTATATTTCCCTATTTAATGACCTTACAGTGCTCTTTATTTGTTCACATGGGTTCTATTATATTTACTGTCCAGCGTCCTTTCCTTTCAGCTGGAATGACTTCCTTTAGTATTTGTTATAGGGGAGGGCTGCTAGTGACAAATTCCTAGTTTTTAAAAATCTTAGTGTGTCTGAATTTGTTCTTTAAAGGACAGTTTTGCTGGATAGTGAATACACATTTGAAACTTTTTTTCTCAAAACTTTGAATATGTCATCCCAGTGCTTTCTGTCCTCCATGGTTTCTGAAAAGGCATTATTAATTTAAACAAAATCTCAATATCTTTTGTATTGTTATTGACAAGTGACTATAATTCCCTGTTTATGCCCTCAAAATGTAGAAACAGTTTTTCTTTTAATTATGGGAGTAAGGGATTTAGATATTGGAAAAATGGATCAAGAAATGGATGAGAAATTCTTATAGTATACTATGTTACAATTAAAACTTCACTATACCATCCATGACTAATTTTGTAATATGAAGAAATTTTTGAAAAAAATCGCTCATCTGCCTAAACATCACACTGTTTTCATTTTTCAGTATTTTTCCCTAACTATAACCATACTCCATACTTGTGCCCATATTTTGCATGATTTAGAATTCTGAGGTGGAGGGAAGGTATTTCCACTTAACATGTTATTGCAAACATAATTCCCTTATTAATGGACTTTTTGTGCTGAATATATAAAAATTAGAGGGAATAGGTCTGCCTTTAGCTACAATTATTTTATAATGACACCTGTCCTTTAAAGTGGTCACATTGGATACTTATAATTTATGTAATATTTTTGAAGTTCACAATAGTGCAATAGTTCTCTCCCCATATTATTTCTATTCTGGACCCATTAGAAAATATACAGTGGAAACAAAAGATTTTTTAAAGTGATAATGGCTGTTGAAGTGCCGTGGGTCTTCTAGGAGGGTACAGCCCCTTTTTGCCTTTGTCTACAGTACCTGGCCTTTTGGGGGGATTGACAATACTTGGGGCTAGAGGGTTGGTTACTCAAGAGCTACATTAAAATCCATACTGTATATAGATCACCCAGATACCTCAGGGTTGGTCCCTGCTCACCTTTAATGTAAACCTGAAGCAGACTCCTAGTGGATGGTGTAAACTACCCATGTAGATACCCATGACTGTACCTGTAGTTTGGTGCTGAAACTCTCTATATAAACTCCAGTGTTTACATTAAAACATGCTGCAACCTATGGAGAACTTTCCAACAGTCAATAGTAATGAAAAACAAGAGGCATAAAAAGAGTATTTAGTTTACTTATTACATACTCAATATCAGTCCCATACCATGTGCACTCAGAGAACAGAAGAAGCCGAAGATTTGTCCCTCTCTAGTTTCTTAAAATCTTGCTCTGGAGGCAAAATATATAAAGTGCAGCAATAGAACTAACATTAATTTGTGAGTTCATTTGTGAGATATGCCCAAAGTAATTAGTTGATTATAATCATTAAAAATACCAAAGTTTGTGGGTGCTATAAAGCTAGACTGATTCAATGGCAGTTTGACTCATTTGCATGCTGAGATGTACTTTCTTGAGTGGGAGGGTTTGGGAGTTACAGTAGAGGGTATCATGGACGTATATTATCATTCATTTGGCAATAGGCAAACAGTCAAGAATTGCTGAGAGAGGGCACAGAAATACAAAGGTAGGAATAGAGAAAATGACAGTTCTGAGAAAACAAGGCATCTGTTTCAGATGAGCACTGGTCACTTCCTTTTAGTGTGTGTCTGAAGTCTTCTGTCATCCTCTATTTAAGAAGCAAATGGTATCTGATAAAAAGAGTATAATGAATTAAACCTTGTCAAGAATGTTTAAAGATGTGTGGAATCCAGTTATTTTTACTGAGGATATAGACCCTTTAATTTAATAATTCTTTTTCATAATTCAAAAAATATGGTAGAAATTACAAAGCTTAAGTGGGGTATGAAAATGGTGTTCGGGTTTGACGTAATAGGATATCACTCACTCGGAGTAGCTAAATCAAGACTCATGAAACAAGACCTTTTTCTTCAGTGTAAAATACATGTTAGCAGCAATGTTGGAATGTTTGTAGTGCCCTAGGCTTTGAAATTTAGAGATGAACCATTATGGATGAGTTTCTACAGTTACATTTATAACTAGAGGCAATCATAAATTCATATGTGTGAGAAGAAGAAACAATAAGTGTAAAAAAAACCTTTAGAAGAATATTTTTAATCCAGCTATAAATATGAGTCATCTGTATGCTATGCAAATTTTCAAGTGGGTAAATTTAGAAATTATTTTTTTCTCTTTACAAAACTTTATACTTTGGGGGGAAATGTAGTTATGTCTGAGAAGTTGAGAAATGTCCCTTTCAAAGCTGTGCAGTGATGAAAAGCATTGAACTTTCTGCAGTAATGGGAATGTCCTGTATCTGCAGTGTCCAGTACAATAACCACTAGCCACATGTGGCTATTGAGCATTTGAAATGTAGCTAGTGCAATTAAGGAGCTGAATTTTTAAACTTATTTAATTTTAGTTAAATTTAAATACCCACTGTACCCAATGTCTACCATATTGTTAAGGCTTTAAAATGACTTAAAGTCAAATTGTGTGTATTAGTAGATATGCTTTGCCAGATGGTGAATTCATTAACTGAATATCGTTTCATACTCAAGATTCTTTGGCTCTTAAATTTTTTTTTACTGTGTTCTAGGTAGAGCCATTACCATTCCTGACTTAGCTTTAAAACAGCATCTCTTTTACTTTAAAAAGTTCTTCTGAATCATAAACGTAAGCCTCAAAGTGCTACTTTTCGGAGAGAGAAATATTATGGATGATGTTTACAGAGAGGATAAGCTCATTATACAGTTTTTTACATTCCTGAATTAAATTTAAAGCGGAAATGTTTGGGAGTGGAATGTACTGATGTCTACAACTTGCTGTGAAATGCATTAAAAATTGATTGATGGATGGATAGATGGTAAATATGTGGTAAAGCAGATATAGCAAAATATAAATGATATATGGGTACCCACTGTAGAATTCTTTCAACTTTTCTGAATGTTTCATTTTAAAGTGAATAAGCTTCATGATAAAATGGTGGAGGAAACATATTAAGTGTTTTAAAGTGTATCTCTTTTCTTGGATCTATCACTTCTCTGTTAAATAGAGCCAAGGAGCAATAACTGAACGTTTACGAAGTTTCAGTATGCATGATCTAACAGCTATCCAAGGTGATGAGCCTGTGGGACAAAGACCATACCAACCTCTCCCAGAAACAAAAAAGAAAAGTAAACCAGCCTCCGGTGAATCACCAGGTGTGCTTGCTTTGTTTTAATGTGTTGTTCTTTCATAATTGGGATCTTGAGTCAAGATGGGTACTAAAATAATACCTGGTCGCTACCTGAATTTGGGTAAACAACATTTATTTTTAAGCTTATATTCTTTAGCTTCACCCTTAACTGTATGTAGGTCTCCTCCTCTAAATAAGGTTAGTGCTTGCTTTTTGTTGACTCTGAAGGTAATCCAGGTAAGAAAGTAGCAGTAGCGCCTTGTGCTGCTATGAATTTTTAGAAGCAGTGGATGTGGTTACCCTCCACCACCGGCACTAGTTCTGACCTGTGGTCTCTACTCTTGCTACTCAAACTGTGTAGTGGCATCTGAGTTTTATAATTAAACCCTCTTTAATGTGAGTGCTGTGAACAAAGAAGGATATTGACTTATAAAAAGTTTTAAGCAGGTGACAAAAGATGACAGGTTTGAAAATAGGATTACTCGAGTGGAAAAATGTGTTGAAATCATGACTTGTAGACTAAGAACTAACTTGTTCTAATGTAAATTATAAGCATGTCATAGTTGATACGTTCTAAAATTTTAGTAAATTTTTGTGATCTTAGAAACATACACATAAACAAAAAGACATAGTCCCTTAGTCATTTTTTTTTGCATATAAGAAAGTTGTAGTTCAAGGCCCAACTGAGAACTAAGATCTTCAGGATATTTCTTATTAAGGTATTATTAGGTCCATAAGGTGCAGGGCTACTTGATCTTTTTTTTAAGTAGAAGTTTTCTTCTGAGGGAGACTGAAAATCATCCTTTATAATTAAAACCAATTTGAAAAGAGCAGTCCCGAAGTGAGAGAGTAGCATTGACATACATACACTACCAAATGTAAAATAGATAGCTAGTGGGAAGCAGCCGCATAGCACAGGGAGATCAGCTTGGTGCTTTGTGACCACCTGGGAGGGTGGGAGGGAGACGCAAGAGGGAGGGGATATGGGGATATGTGTATACGTATAGCTGATTCACTTTGTTACACAGCAGCAACTAACACACCATTGTAAAGCAATTACACTCCAATAAAGATGTTAAAAAAAAAAAAAAAAGAGGGACTTCCCTGGTGGCACAGTGGTTAAGAATTTGCCTGCCAATGCAGGGTACACGGGTTCGACCCCTGGTCCGGGAAGATTCCCACATGCTGCGGAGCAACTAAGCCCTTGTGCCACAACTACAGGGCCTGCACTTTAGAGTCCATGAGCCACAACTGCTGAGCCCATGTGCCACAACTACTGAAGCCCGTGCTCCTAGAGCCCGTGCTTCGCAACAAGAGCAGCCACTGCAATGAGAAGCCCGCGCACCACAACGAAGAGTAGCCCCCGCTCACCACAACTAGGGAAAGCCCGCGTGCATCAACAAAGACCCAACGCAGCCAAAAATAAATGAATTAATTAATTTAAAAAATGAAAGAAAGAAAAGAACAGTCCCTTCTTATAAAGGAAAAATAGTGAACTTTCTTCTAAGTTCTCCCCGGAATGAATAACTTTAAAAAGCTAGTGGCTATTATCTAAGAGGTAGTAATTAAGTATTGGCCATTGATTAAGGTACTAATGCCTTTAAGAGTGAGGAAACTTTGAACCTTGAACCACCATCCTTAATACTTTAATAATGTAAAAGTAGTACCTAATAGGCATTTTCTTAATATACATTTTAAAAATTAGGTATACTGATTTTGTTTATGGGGACTGCTATATATATTTTGCTGATTTGGACCAGTAATCTGAGCCCTTTATCAGCAGTTTATTCATAATTATACCTTAGAATTGGTTAAGAATTGTATTCCAATTATTTAAATAAAACCAGGATTATAAATTTGAAAATCCATGACACTTTTTTTATGGTATCCATCTATTAAATTTAAAATGGTGTGACTAAAATATTTTAGGATAGTGAGGTGTTAATTCGTTCTTCTGTTAAATTTTAAACCATGAAATTAAAAGAACAAGAAAGTTGGGAAACAAACACTCTCATACACTTTTTATGAGAGTTTAAAGTAGAATAATCATTTTGGATGACAGTCTGGCAAGAATTATCAAAATGGGGGCTTCCCTGGTGGCGCAGTGGTTGAGCATCCGCCTGCCGATGTAGGGGACACGGGTGCATGCCCCGGTCCGGGAAGATCCTACAATCCGCGGAGCTGCTGGGCCCGTGAGCCATGGCCGCTGAGCCTGCGTGTCTGGAGCCTGTGCTCCGCAACGGGAGAGGCCACAACAGTGAGAGCCCTGCGTACAGCAAAAAAAAAAAAAAAAAAAAGAGAGAGAGAATTATCCGAATGTATTCTTTTTTTTTAACTCAGCAAGAAACTTCTAAGAACATGTCATAAGGAAATAATCAGACAAGTGTTCAAAGATATAGGTACAAAGATGTATGAATGTTCATCTTGTTGTTATTTATAGTAACAAAATATTGGAACAAACCAAATTCCTAAGAGAAATGGTTAAGCAAAAAGGTGGCTGTTAGCCGTGAAAAATAATAATGTCAGTTTATACTTACTGACATGAAAACATATCCAGATTGGGGGCGGGGGGAACAATAACAGTGAAACAATGTGTGTGTTATGATCCTATACCATAGAGGCACAATAGATAGACGATGAAATGGATTAATATACATAAAGTTATTTTTCAGATATATGTCCATAGAGGAGAGTCTGGAAGAGAGTCTAAATGCTGCTAACTAAAATGTTAACAGCATTTACCTCTGAGTTGTGGATTTTTAGTGACTTTTTTTTTTTTTTAATCAACCTGTTACCCTTAAAATCAGAAATAAAACAAACCTACTTCTTGTTTTGAAAACAATTAAGGTATGCATTTTTTTACATCATGAATTTTTTTCTATTTTATTTACTTCCAAACTTCCTCAAGAAAAGCAAGTTGGTACATTTTTTAGTGTGGGAAGTATATTTATATTGCAAGGTCTGTTTACTAATAGTTCGTGTAATCAGTACAGTTAGCTCAGAACACAAGCAAATTCAAATATTTGGAAAAGTGGTTCCCTTTTGAAAACTAGTAATTGCTTGCTCTGAGCGGTTTGAGGTTAGCTGATTGAGAGAAGTCTTGCTTTGATGAAGTTACTCAAGTCCGCATGTTGTCACTATGGGAAAAAGAGCTCTCTCCAAATGCTTTTTTGTAAGGAGATAGACACCTTGAACATGATGTTCACTTCCTTAGAAAGAACACCACATTCTGATAAGTGGAAATATTTTTTTCTGCAAAGAACCTGCTGCTCCCATATTAGTTAAAAGTGGTTCAGTATTCAGTTTCAATATACCAGCACATAAAGAGATTTCTGTTTTGTCTTGTTTTTGATGCTTTACATATTTATTTAATCCTTAAGATGACTATGCAGGTTAAATATTTTTATCCTTATTTTGTAGATGAATAAACTGAGACTTAAGGAGATTAAATTACTTGTCAAAGACCGCATACTCAATGACAGAAATGAAGTATCCAAGGTTCCTAACCTAATTCTTACTCTTTTTTTACTTTATAAAGAGACTGCACTTAGTGAGACACTTGCGCTGGAACAATGAATTCAAACAGTTTGGCAGCGGTGACCTTAGAGATGCTTTAGTCAAAGATGGCAAATAAGTGACATGCCTCCTCTCTGCTCCTGTGCCCATGGCAGCCATTGCTAATAGATTGTGGCACTTCCCACGCTGGTTCAAGAATGCCTCTCAACACAGTGCCCCAGACAGCTCAACTGGCTCAGAGTTGGCGTTCACATAGGAACGTATTCATCTCCCATCCGCCTCAACACCTTACCAGATAGGAAAACTAAGACCCAGAGAGGCAAGACTCACTCAAGGTCTTAACAGCTGTTAAGTGGCCAAGTACTCATTTCTCCTCACATGGATCCAGGGCCCCTTCCACCACGATAACTAAGGCCCCTTCCAAGTCAACTTTCCATGATTCTGCACTTACATTAATACAGTAATACATGGAAACTGCTTAGAACAGTGCCTGGTCCATGCTAAGTACTGGATCGGTATTGGCTATTATTATTATAAGTGGGGAGGGGGGGGACTTAAAATATACCAATTCTAAGATGTACGAGCTATGAATAAAACCAGGTCAGTTTGCAAAAGCATCTGCTACTTTTCCTAAAATGGTAACAGAGCTCTGGGCCGAAGGTGGCCAAACAGCTGCAGCCTTAGGCCTCAGGGCCCCTGGCAACACAGACTCCTCATTCTTAGGTCCTCAGTCACTCCTCCTCAGGAATGTGCATGGACAGCCCCATTCTGAGGATTTTGCCCAGTCTAGACTGATGACGGAAAGCAGCCGACCTTGGCATCACCTTTGTCGGCGCCAGCAGCACCCCACCAGCTTCCCCTTGCCTGGGCTTGGGAGACCTGCAAACCATTCAGCCAACTTGCCGGGCTCCTGTTCAGATAGGGCATCCAGATTCGGACTTTTCTCGTAATCTCGGGTCTCGCCCTCCTCCGAAGTCTTTAAAATCCTCTGACAACTTTGATTAATACTGTTTTCACCATTCACAGCAGAATTTTCATACATACTCATTTTTAGGTTTTTAAGTGGAATAGAAAATGAATATTCTATTGAAGATATTTGACTTGACTGCTCTCTTTTTGATGCAGTTTAGTTTAATAACTTTTGCTAAATTAAGCTTGTCGACTTCATCTCCGAACACATCCCAAATTTGGCTACTGTCTCCTCCATCCCTGGACTCTTATCGTTTCTGGCCTGTTGTACTGCAGTAACCTCCCTGCTTCCAGTCTCATCCACTTCTGATTCATTCTCCAAAGTACAAGAAGACTCTTTTAGGGAACCAAAATCTAATCATGTCACCCTCCAATTAAAATGCTTCAATGCCCGCTCCCCCTTGTTCTCTGAAGCCCAAGCTCAATAGCGTGTGGTATATTAGCTCCCCAGACTTGGCATCCCACTCGTTCATGTGCTCGGTGTATAGAATCATGAGTCTTTCAGGATTCGGCTTGGCCACCACCTCCTACAAGAAATCTTCTCTTAACACACACTTCCCCTACTGTGTGCTCCTGTAGCACCTTGTCCTTGTCTTCTATTTACAGCATTTATTACAGTATTTTCATGCCCACTAGACTCTGTCTCCTCTCCTGGACTATATATTTCTTAGGGTAGAAAAAGACCGTTGTGTGTTTTTCAACATAGTATCCCCCATAATTTAGTACACTGCCTCACACATAGTAATATTTTAAAAATATCAGTACTTGTGGAATAACAAGTCAATCCATCACTTTTCCTGAAACAATATTTAGAAAACTAAGATTTTTTTTTTTTAGTTGAAATTAGGAAACAAAGAATAAGATGTATATATAATTATCGTTTTGAATGCAATTCCAATTCCTAATCACATAAAGTGAGAGGCAATTGAAATAGCAAGGGCTGTGTTTGTTGAAATGTAGCCTTATGCTTCATCTGTGGCCTTAGAGAACTCTTTGATAACAGTTGCTTCCTTTCTGATTCTTTCCTTGATTCCTTATTCTATTTTTTACCTTAGTTTTATTATATTGGGATTAGGGGTATTATATAAACAACAGCAATAGAGAAAAATCTACAAATGGCAATCTAAAAATATTTTTTCTGGTTTATATTCCCCATTTATAGAAGTAATACAATTTTTTAAATAAAAATTTGGCAACTCTTTTTAAAAAAGGAAAAATTAAGAAA
The DNA here is from genome assembly GCA_004363435.1 of Platanista minor. NCBI lineage: Eukaryota > Metazoa > Chordata > Mammalia > Artiodactyla > Platanistidae > Platanista > Platanista minor. The sequence goes on from RJWK010029421.1 coordinate 16,264, forward strand.
TTTTAAATCACTTAAAAGCCCACTTCCAACAGATATAATGGTTTCATTTTTATGTTTTTCAACACTTTGTTTCTATACATACATTTTTTTCCACTTAATATTGCACCAAGAGGGTTTTCCCAGGACTACTGACCCCATTCCCTCCCCTGGCCACACTGACCTCCTCACAGCTCTTCCACACAGTTATGCTTCCCAGTGCCCCGGGGCCTTTGCACATGCTGTCATGGCTACCTAGAACAAACTTCCTCCGATTGCTGCAGGAAAGCAAAAGATCTTGACCTATATAATGACTGATTCTAATTCCAAATCCCTCCTGATTTCTAGCCTAGAAGTCTGGCAGCATGAAATTGTACTTCCTTAATATATAATTAAAGATGTTTATCTTATTATGAGATCAGGAAGCTTTTTTTTTTTTTAATTAATTTTTATTGGAGTATGGTTGCTTTACAATGTTATGTTAGCCTCCACTGCACAACAAAATCAGAATGAATCAGCTATACACATACAGATATCCCCTCCCTTTTGGACTTCCCTCCCATTTAGGTTACCACAGTGCATTAGGTAGAGTTCCCTGTGCTATACAGTATGTTCCCATCAGAGACAAAGAAGCTTAATTATAACTCTTCATGGTTTGCTTAGTGATGCTCAAGTTATTCATGTCCTATGAGAGCAGATTAATAAACAATTATTCAGTACACTTTTCTTCACATGCAAGAAGTCCATCTCTTGCCCCCTCCTGAGCCTGGAAAACCTGCTACTTTTTTCTCATCTGAAGAAGGTATCTATGCTCCTTACCTTTATTGAAGGAGAATTGGAAACATAATGGGGTCTTGTAACCTCACCCCTGTCTTTTTTTTCTTTCTTTCTTTCTTTTTTTTCGCCGCTCCCTGCGGCTTATGGGATCTTAGTTCCCAAGCCAGGGATGGAACCCGGGCCCTCGGCAGTGAAAACACAGAATCCTAACCACTGGACCGCCAGGGAAGTCCCTCACCCCTGTCTTTATAACCTACCTAGTACTCCAGTTGCCTTAGACTTGAGCCCCTCTCTTGCGCCATATCAAAAGTGTGGGCCCGGGACCAGTAGCATAAGCATCACCGGGGAACTTGCTAGGAATGTAGATTCTCAGCCCCACACCAGGCCCAGCAATGTGTGTATCAGTAAATTCTCCAGGTGACTCTAAATATGTGCTAATAAGTTTGTGCTAATAAACTCTAATAAAGTTTGAGAACCACTGCTTCAGGAATGGGAGTGTTCTTGTCCCTGAATCCCAGCCTCTCACGGTGCTCTCAGACTTCCTGACAGTAACCAGCCTGACTGCCTGGATGTTTGCATAATGGCCAATGTTGTCTTCGTTGCTACACATAGCAGCCTGTTAGCACACCCACACGATCCATCTCTTACTGACCCTCCTGATGCTGGCTGTTTTCTTTGATGAACATCAGTCATCATAGCCTGTGGTGTTTTTAATTACTGTAGCCTGTCTGGTTGGGTTTTATCTTAGCAGCTGCAACAGTGTTGGTTTAACTTCTCCATCACCTGCCCCCAGTGAATTATCTTGCCCAAAGTTCTATCCCCTTTGGGTCTTATATGACTCCTTAAGTTCACTCTACCATTTCTGGTCTTGACAAAAGGTTTGACACGTTGTGGGGAGAGAAGGACCCTGAGTTCCTAATTAAAGTCAAAGGTACAAATAACAGCCCAAAACACACTGTTGCTTAGGTTGCTTAGAATTCACAAAAAGGGGACTTCCCAGGTTGTCCAGTGGTTAAGACTTTGCTACCAATGCAGGGGGCCCGGTTTCAATCCCTGGTCAGGGAACTAGATCCCACATGCCACAACTAAAGATCCTGCATGCTGCAACTAAGACCTGGTGCAGCCAAATAAATAAAATTAAAAAAAAAAAAGTTCACAAAAAGGAGAAAGGGCAGGAAGAGACTTTTCACTGTGTATCTATTTATATGCTTTGATTTTTGAACAAGACAGCCATGTTAACCTACTAAAAGATGTTTTTAATTATTCTGAAAAATGCATAGTAAAAATAGGAATGGCCAAGGAAAACTTCCTGGAAGAAATGAGTTATGAGCCTACTCTAGAATAGTGCAAGGGGCAAAGATTGATGGAAAAGGGCAGGGAACGCCTTCCAGATGAGACAGGGAGAAGAGCAAGCTGGCAAATGCAGACCATGCAGAGAACCGCCAATAGACAGGGTGAAGAGGCGGTGCTGACTGGCATCCTTTTACCAAAACATACTGGTTTTGACAACTCGTCTAGGTGATGGAATTCCACTGAGAGATGGAGATGAGAAAACAGATGAAGAAGCGGATGGGCCATATTCAGATGATGAGATGTTAACAGACAAGGGGCTACGAAGATCACAAAGCATGAAATCTGTGAAAACCGTGAAAGGCCGAAAAGAGGTTAGTCAGGTATAGAGCTGTTTTCCCAATGATTACTATTAAGGGCTTTCCCTGCTGCATTAGCATTTAGGGTATCCGTAAATGAAGGATTGGAATAATAGAGCACCGGCTATATTTAAAATTCTTTATTCAGATCAGATGGATTAGGATCCCTGGAAATTTAGAAAATGGCAAATTCCTAGTCTTCCACTATAAGTAGAAAATGGTCTTCTCACATAGCAAAATCATACGGTTGATGTGAGTACCCAGTGCCAGCCCTACGAATATGCAAAACAAAGCAGCTAACAGTATTAAGTATGTAGTTTTGTTTTGAACCAACTCTAAATAAGGATTAAATAGTAAAAGTCTATCCATAATAATATATTGTCTTTGTGCCCAGAAAGCAGTGGAGGATTTCAGCGAATGACCTCAGATTATTGTGAGCAATGTTCATTGACATGTACCCAGCAAAGCATAAATAATAACAGTTAATGTTTTCATTTTTTATTAGTGATAATAATCTGTGCATATATGCAACATACTGCCAACTACATTTTGGAGTATATAGGTAGTGCTGTCTTTTGGGTACACACTTAGTGCATAATTGATTCTTTCTATCAGAAAAGTGAAAAAATTATTACTGATTATGAGTGATTAAGCCCTGTCTTATTTCAAAACCTAAGTCTTAATAATAACACATCTCTGTCTTCAGGTGCGGTATGGGTCACTGAAATACAAAGTGAAGAAAAGACCACACGTCTATTTTTAGTCCTGTGCACGTCAAGTGTCCCAAGACAAACTATGCTAATACATCAACGTTTTTTTCTAACATCATATATTCAGGATTTATACATTAAAAGAATGCTCTAAACTGTGGTGGTGATAGGGTTTACTTTCATCTATTTAAATAGTTTTTATTTCTTTAACAATTACTTCCAAATCTTGACTACTAAAGGTAGTTATGCAAAAATTGATAGACAGATATATCAGAAATAATAGAATACTGTCTTACCTATTGTCACATTCTTCAGAACACTGAGTGCCTGAGATGTAAAGTGAAACACAAACCCACAGTATACTTGAAAAGAGTCTTTTTATGGTTCAAGATACACCAGACTTTGTGATATTGTATTGTGTTTACCTGTATTTCTGTTACTATCCTCTCTATCATGTGAGGGTAGTAATTAAATAGGCCTCTGATCCAGCAGTGATAGAACGAGGGTATAATGTAAGATAAAGTACGCTTTATATTCTTCAAATTTTTCCTTTGTTAATACTTCCTAGTTTTTCCACCATCAACTGAAAGTTTTCAAGGCAAATGTTTGAAAACCAGGTATCTACATAGCACTTTCATTCCTGACTAGTTTTGCACACTTGAAAATTGTTTACTTATTTTACAACTGTACATTTATTTTAAGTTTTATTAACACTGTGTTTATTGTTATTTGTCATATTCTGGCATGTCAAATTTATGCCTTGAATTACATCATCTCTTTTCCTGTGGGTTTCATTAGTTATATTCATTTAATTTTAATAATAAAAACCAGAGCTTATTTTTCAATTTTAACTATTTTTACTTATCTTCTAACAGATAAGAAGTTATTTTAAAATTCACCAGCTTCCCACATTTAGCTCTATAGTGTAGCTGAACTTAGCATGTTTTTGTTAACACTGGTTATGTTTTCAGCTTTTAAAAGTGGTAGCTTTTGTGAAATGGAGTCAGAGACCAGTATAGCACTGAGGTATCTTCTAATTCATGAAATTAACCAACAGCCAATCCATTCACAAGCTTGGCACTGATACGAGCTGCTGATTTATAAATCTGGCATTGACTAGAACCATTTGAATCACTTCACTTCTGGCTGAGATAATTTCCTGAAGATACCTGCTGATGCAAAATACAAATGTTGTTAATCCTTACATATTAGAAGTTATTAGAATAGATTTTAGAAAAATACCGTTTTTTTTAATCCAAGAGAATTTGAGTTACTGAACTTTGAGGTTTTTTAGGTGGCATAGGTAACTATGCATTATGAACTCGAAGTAAATATATGTCTGATGATGGTTTTAGTGATCAGTAATCAAATTTGTATGATTATACTTGTTCAGGTAATGTACTTGATTTTTCTGTTTGTCCAAAAGAAAAAGCAGTGAGAGAGATTTGTAAGATCTTTGACCTTTCTACCTTCCAAGAAATAAGCCAGCTGGCAATGTATATTCAGGACCTATGCAGAGTGTTGGTAGAGAACAGAATGTTTACTCAGGAGTACCTTAATATAATTCATATATTTCTCTTGATACAAGTCTTAAAATGTCTTCTAGATTATCTCACATTCTTGATAAGTACCACCGACTAAAACTTCATTCAACTTATTTTCCCCCAAAGTTTAATTCCATGAATATCTTCATCTATTTCACCTTGACTAATTTTTAGCCTCTTCGTTTCTGGAAAGACTCTTTGTGTTCAAAATTTCTATGAATCCTGGTTATAAGCTCTTGGAAGAGAGTTTTATTTATTTTGCCCAGTACTAGACTTCCCAGTATAAATGCTACCTGTGCCATGATTATCTTTCCTACACAAAGGCAATGTCATCTCAAATTGCCTGACAAGGCCATGTAAGTAAGTGACTTGTTTTTGTATCAAAAACATTACCTTTGGGGGCTGATTTGCACCACTGTATTTTTTTTCAAGTCTAATTTCAGTATTAAACCTATTCTTTAATTATAGTAAACTCATGAATACTGTCCTAAGTTGGAGGAATTATTTATCCCTGTACACTTCTCGAATCAAAACGTTTAATGGAGGACAACACTAGTTTCAAAGAGATAATGCAAGTCCTTCTGTTTAATTGTATCTCTTTACACTTAACAAAGCTTCCTATGATGTGCTTGTTATATCCTTATATACAGTCAGTGTCATTTTGCTGTTCTATCATTTCCTTTCTTTCCTTTTCTTACATTTCTTAAATTTGCTTCTTTTCTTTTATGTGTGTTTTGGCATGCTTTCTTTTGAATTTTGTATAATAAACGTAAATTTTTGTTTCTTTTAAGGTGGAACAGGTCATTTTTTCGTTTTTCTGCTTTTAAGTGTAATGCTTTTAAAAGAGGTATGTTAATCCCTAGAGCACAGTGCCTTGCTTCCCCCCATTGCTTACCACTTGGCGGATGGGCATTGTATGCTGCACGAACCTTTAGGGCACTGTTTTGGTAGCTGTTAAAGTTTATCCAGAAATTGTAGCTCGTGTTTTATTTTATTATATAGTCATTCAACTTGTTCATAATATTAACTATTTCCAGGGTTTGTTTGGAAGTACCAACTGATCTATTCTTTAGTTCACCATATTTTTTCTGGTATAAAAATGGGCCAGAAATCAGCCTTATTGCTAAGGAATTAATTATGTAAACCCCCATAGACCCTGCATAAGATTCCCTCCACACACTTCCCTGTATGTATGTGGAATTGGGTAGAAAATGATGCTGTCAGCATTACCAATTATAAATACTTGACTGCACAGATTGATGGAACAAAATTATTGAAGTGTTTTCAGGGAACTTAATCCATATGTCACCACCAAAGATTTCTACAGTGTTATATGATATGTAAATATTCCAAATTTCTGTAAAACATTGGTTAGATAAATGTTTTTCTTTCTTTCAGGTAACACAGTTTGTACTCTGGAATGCTTGAACTTTTGTGTTATTAAAAACAATACAACTGTTAAATGTTAGTAATTTGTATTTTTAATTGGAACGAACTAAATTTTTATTTTGATTTTCTTTTATCAGGAAAAATAAGAAGTTAATATGTATTGAAAAGCAATTTCCTATGTTTTTTTCTGTTTCACTTGACCCATTTGCAAAGCAGTTAGGTAAATTCTGAAAAGATCATTATTGTAGTGTATGCAGTGTATGTTTCTCAGTAAACATCACTTAAGAGTAAAGCTTTCTGAAAGGAAAGTACAGCATTTATTCTCTTAATCTTTTTAAGATTTAATCTTCTAGTAGTTGTCTATGGATATAATGTATTTTAACTCTTTAAACACTGACCATGAATTAACGTTTTCTCTTCTAACACCTTTTAAATCTATGTACTTTAGTAGTTAAGAGAAAGCAGTTTTTGCAATTTTTAATCCCTTTGTAAAGGCTATCTTTAGGCCTAGTATGGCGGTAATTTTACAAATGTGGTTTTTGAAAACTTTAATATGAAATAAACTCATTTTATTAGTGGTAACTTGTATTTTTTTCCTGTGTCAGAATATATATGTTAGGTTCCATGAAATGATATTATTACTGAGTATCTCTTGATTAAATAGTAGACACTATAGGTACACACTTAAGATACAAATCATAGAGCAAATTATAAAAATCATATACGTTCCTTGATATATTGCCATTTGCAACATGGGTGGACCTAGAGAATATCACACTAAGTGAAGTAAATCCGAGAAAGACAAATACTATATGATATCACTCATATGTGGGATATAAAAAGTAATACAAATGAATCTGTATACAAAACAGAAACAGACTCAGAGACATAGAAAACAAGCTTATGGTTACCAAAGGGGAAAGGGGTGGGGTATACATTAGGATTATGGGATTAACAGATACAAACTACTATACCTAAAATAGAGCGCCTTCCCTGGTGGCACAGTGGTTAAGAATCCGCCTCCCAATTCAGGGGACACAGGTTCGAGCCCTGGTCCAGGAAGATCCCACATGCCACAGAGCAACTAAGCCCGTGCACCACAACTACTGAGCCTGCACTCTAGAGCCAGTGAGGCACAACTACTGAGCCCGTGTGCCACAACTACTGAAGCCCGTGCCTAGAGCCCGTGCTCTGTAACAAGTGAAGACACCACGATGAGAAGCCCGTGCACTGCAATGAAGAGTAGCCCCCGCTCACCACAACTAGAGAAAGCCCGCGCACAGCAACAGAGACCAACACAGCCAAAAATAAATAAATAATAAAATAAATTTTAATAAATATATAAAATAAAATAAAATAGATAACAAGAATTTACTGTATAGCACAGGGAGCTATATTCAATATCTTGTAACAACCTATAGTGGAAAATAATCTGAAAAGATTTATATATGTATAACTGAAAAAAATCATACATTCTGGAATGCTCATCCATAGGATTACAAAAGAAACAACTGTTAAATTGAATGTTAGAAAAAGAAGATAGGAAAAAACAACCAGTACAGAAACCCTAGCCATCAATTTATATTGTTAGCTGTCTCAGACATAAAATATAACACAAAATTCAATTTTATGTATCCTGGAAATGTTCTGGGGTTCCATCTGTTTTAAAGTCAGATGTCTGTCTGCCTCGCATTTAAACTTTAAAGAGAAAGCCTGTGTTTAAAAAAGTTTCTTTGTGTGACTTCATTATGATATATAATGTTTTAAAGTATTTCCAAATGGAGTTATAGTTTTGCTTTTATTAGGGTACATATCCTTGTGATGATCCAAAGAAGTTAGAAATTTAGATAAATATTCAAAAGAATACAATGAATATATGAACTGCAGCATTTTATTCAGTGTTTTATTCTCCCTTTTAGTGTTTCACTGTTCTTCCGAAAGAAATTCATAGAACAAAAATCATGTCAGAGACTGATTCATTGTTCCCTGGAAAACATTCTGCCTTTTACCTACCCATCAGTATCCTATTCTTGAAACTCTCTCCTTATGGTCTGGTTTTAGTAACATTTTTTAAATTGCTTTTTATAAGACGATGCTTTGAACTGAAATTTTAACACACAAGATTGATAACTGTCCATAAGTATAGGATACTAAGAGACTGTGCTTAAAAAAGCGGGAAAATCACCCCATTTACTCTTAGTTTACCTGGCCATCCCAGATTAAGGACAAGGGGAAAGAGGGAAAAAAAGGAAAATATGGTATTTTGGCACTTTGTGCAAATCAAATAATTTTTTCATTCAAAAATATTCCTTGAGTGTCTACTGTGTATGGTAGCTCTGCACAATACCTATGTACACGTAGGATAGCATAACAATTAATTTAAGGAAAATAATTCTTGCTTTAAAAATAACAAATGGGATGGGAAGCAGCCACATAGCACAGGGGGATCAGCTCGGTGCTTTGTGATCACCTGGATGGGTGGGATAGGGAGGGTGGGAGGGAGGGAGATGCTAGAAGGAGGAGATATGGGAATATATGTATATGTATAATTGATTCACTTTGTTATAAAGCAGAAACTAACACCATTGTAAAGCAATTATACTCCAATAAAGATGTTAAAAAAATAAAAATAAAAAATAACAAATGCATTGTTACCAAATGTTCGGATTGAGTATTATTTATGCTTTGATTTCTCCTAGGTTATTAAATAATTTATCTGGTTTCTCTCAAAGCAGGTTTTGGTTTATTCGTTTGTATTTTTGTCGTTGTTGTTGTTTTTGCAGTACGCGGGCCTCTCACTGTTGTGGCCTCTCCCGTTGCGGAGCACGGACTCCGGACACGTAAGCTCAGCGGCCACGGCTCACGGGCCCAGCCGCTCTGCGGCATGTGGGATCTTCCCAGACCGGGGCACGAACCCGTGTGCCCTGCATCGGCAGGCGGACTCTCAACCACTGC
>RJWK010029422.1:0-25263 GCA_004363435.1 Platanista minor
AGGGACTGCAGGCAGGGTCTGGCCCCTGCAAACTCCTCTCCCTGACTCTTCCCCTAGTGCCTCTTTCAGGTGCTCACATGCACATTGTTCCTTCCTGCCTCAGGAAATTTGCAGATGCTGTTCCTTCTACCTAAAAAAGCTCTTCACCACCATCACCTAGTTCTCTCCCCAAATTGGTTAGACTTCAGCTCAGTTGTCACTTCTTCCAGGAGATCCTCCCTGTCTGTCTCCCTCTCTTCACCAGCCTGATGGGGCCATGGTAGGCCTATCCCAGGATCCCCAAGGACCTTGTAGGTTATGTTAAGGCATTTACTCTTCTATCTAGAAGAGAACAGGGAGCCACCAAAGTGTTGCCAGCCAGGAAAGATAAGATCAAATATGCTGGTAGGTCTGGGGCTAGAGAATTATGAACAGCAGCAAGCAGCTTACTTAGGACACAGATGACCCTTGCTCAACAAACATTGGCCTCATCCTACCTCCCCAGGGGATCTCCAGTAATTCCCTATGGTAGTGTTTTCCAGAATGGGCTATGACTATCACTGGGGACTCTAGGGATAATTTTAGTGGCATATAACCAAATATTTTCAAAGATTAACATATTTATTTCAATGGGGATTCAAAAATAAAACTTGCATTCCAAACCCATGACTTCATGGCTGTCATTGCTTAGGACAAACTTCATGAGGTTAATACTCAACTGACTAACTAAAGCTTGGGGCCTCTTGCTCAAGTCAAACTTGCCAGGTATCCTGAAAAATCCCTCCACTTCTTTCTCTATACAACTCTCCTGCCTGAAATGTCCTTCCAACCCCCTGCTTTGGAAATTCTACATACCCTTCAAAGTCTCAGTTGAATCCCTGCTCAGGAAAGTGGCCTTCAATTAGGGTAGGAGATTGGCATAGTGGTAAAAAACTAAGGCTTATCAAATGTAAATTTTGGACTTTGGGTGATAATCAGGTATCAACGTACCAATGATTGTACATCAATGATGTACAATGTTCACTAATTGTAACAAATGCAACACTCTGTTGTTAGATGTTGATAGAGGGAGGAAGTTGTGTGTTGGTGCAGGAAGCATATGCAAACACTCTGCATTTTTACTCAATTTTGCTGTGAACTTAAAAATTCTCTAAAAAAATAAAGTCTATTAAAAAAAAAAGAAAAGAAAAACCTGGAGAAGTTAAAACACAAGATTTGATGGGCCCATCTCCAAAGTTTCTGATTCAGTAGGTCTGAGATGAGGCTTGAGAATTGAATTTCTAAAAAGTTCGCAGGTAATGCTGCTGGGGATCACACTCTGAGAACTATTATTTTAGACCAGTGCTGTCCAATAGAACTTTCTATGATGATAAAAAATGTTCTATATCTGAGCTGTCCACTATGGTAGCTACTAGCCACATGTAGTTATTGAGTACATGAAATATGCAGTGTGAATGACTGTTAGTTTCCTATTGCTGCTCTACCAAATGACTACAAACTTCATGGCTTAACACAAATTTATTACCTTACAGTTCTGGAGGTCAGAAGTCTCACTGGTCTAAAAATCAAGGTTCAGGAGGGCTGCATTCCTTCTGGAGGCTGTAGGGGAGAAACTGTTCTTTGCTCTTCCCAGCTTCTAGAAGCTGCCTATGTTCCTTGGCTGGTGGCTCCTTCTTCTACCTTCAAAGCAAATAGTGTGACATCTCCTCACCTCTTGACCTCTGCTTCCATGGTCAGACTTGCTCCCCTCCCCACCTTCCTCATGCTTCCGTCATCACACGGCCTTTCCTGTCACTTACTCTCCTGCTTCCCTCTTAAGGACCCTTATGATAATACTGGCCAACTGGATAATCCAGGATACTCTCCCCATTTCAAAATCCTAATCACACCTGCAAAGTTTCTTTTTTTTTGGGGGGGTGGGGGCGCACCACATGACTTGCAGGATCCCAACCAGGGATTGAACCCATGCCCCCTGCAATGGAAGCACAGAGTCCTAACCACTGGACCTCCAAGTAATTCCCTCCAAAGTTTCTTTTGCCATGTAAAGCAACATATTCATAGGTTCCTGGGATTAGAACATAGACATACTGGGGAATCCATTATTTGGCCTAACACACTGAGGTTGATGTTTACAAATTTTATTTATTTATTTATTTATTTATTTATTTATTCATTTATTCATTCATTCATTCATTCATTCATTCATTCATTTGGCTGTGTTGGGTCTTCGTTTCTGTGCGAGGGCTTTCTCTAGTTGCGGTGAGCAGGGGCCACTCTTCATCGAGGTGCGCGGGCCTCTCACTGTCACGGCCTCTCTTGTTGCGGAACACAGGCTCCAGATGCGCAGGCTCAGTAGTTGTGGCTCACAGGCCCAGTTGCTCCGCGGCATGTGGGACCTTCCCAGACCAGGGCTCAAACCTGTGTCCCCTGCATTGGCAGACAGACTGTCAACCACTGCGCCACCAGGGAAGCCCCGAGGTTGATGTTTAAATTGTAATTAATTTTAAATAATTTAAAGTTAAGGGACTTCCCTAGTGGTCCAGCAGTTAAGACTCCATGCTCCCAACGCAGGGGGCCTGGGTTTGACCCCTGGTCAGGGAACTAGATCCCACATGCTGCAACTAAGAGTCTGCCACAACTAAAAAGATCCCACATGCCACAACTAAAGATCCTGCTCGCTGCAAATAAGATCCCACGTGTCGCAACTAAGACCCAGTGCAGCCAAAAAAAAAAAAAAAAAGATGATTAAAAAAAAATTTTAAGTTAAAGAGGGAATTCCCTCTTTAACTTTATTACAATTTAATTATAATTACAATTGTGGTTATTACAATTTAATAACACATAACTAGCTCTAAATGCTATTGGGCCCTTGGAAAAAGGTATCTGAATACTTTCCCAAGGTGACAAGCTCCTAGACATCACTATCTTATTTTCTACAACTGCAAAGCAGTTTGGATTAAGCATTTGATGTGCAAACACAAGGAGGTTGGGATAGAGAGCAAGAACTGCCACAAAAAGTAGGGGGTACCAGATCAGATTTATAGACTCCTCTGCTGCCCCTCAGTGCTTGAAAATTAGAATATGTTTGTACAAAAAAACAAATCAACAGTCAGCAATAAGATGCTAAAGTTAATAAAGTAAACACATTCCTGTAAGTCCAAGCTCACCAAGTCCAAAACCAAAAATGATCACCTTTCTGTCAACATGTGTCACCTCCTGACATTGCTACTTCTTTAAGTAGCATCCCTACTGATGCTACCCTACAATGCTTCTCCCATTTTTCCTCATTCTTGCTATCGAAATTTGTTTCAGACCCCCCACTAGAGCTATCTAGTTATCTCCCCTCTCCAAACACATGTTACACACAACAGTTGGGTTAGTTCTTCCAAAGCAATCCTGCTCATCTCACTTCCTGCTCAAAAACTTTGTATTACTTCCCAATGTCTACTGAATAAAGTGAAGAAAGGCACCTACCTTTCTAGCCCTATCACTCACTATCCCAAGTTTTCCAAAACCCCAAGGTTCAGTGAAACTGGGTTTGTGTTCACAAACACACTTCCTGACACCATCTCCCAGCATCTATCTAAGAGTCCACAAGCAAGCCTGGGTTTGAATACCCAGAGGTTAGAACGTGAGAATTGAGATTTTAGAAAAGTCCAGTGATATAATTATGATACTTGGACTTCATCCACTATGGAATGAGGGAACCACTGAAGGCTTTTAAAGCAGAGAAATATCATGATCAAATCTGCTTTTCAGACGTTCAACTCTAGCAAGAAGAGTATAGAAAATGCTATTAAAACATTCAGGAGAGGGGTTTCCCTGGTGCGGCAGTAGTTGAGAATCCGCCTGCCAATGCAGGGGACAGGGGTTTGAGCCCTGGTGCGGGAAGATCCCACATGCCACGGAGCAACTAAGCCTATGCGCCACAACTACTGAGCCTGTGCTCTAGAGCCCGCGAGCCACAACTACTGAAGCCCATACGCCTAGAGCCTGTGCTCCGCAACAAGAGAAGCCACTGCAATGAGAAGCCCACGCACCGCAACTTAAGAGTAGCCCCCGCTTGCCGCAACTAGAGAAAGCCCGCGCGTAGCAACAAAGACCCAACACAGCCAAAAAAAAGAAAATGCAGGAGACAATGAGGGATGACTAAGTTATTGGTGGAAATAAAGACTAGGACCAGACCTGAAAGATTTCTGTAGCAGAATCAAAAAGATTTAAGGGAATGGGTATTCAAATATCCAATCCTGCCCATTTCAAAACCACAGCCTGAGCTGTCTTTTCAAAATGCAAATCTGGGGACTTCCCTGGTGGCATAGTGGTTAAGAATCTGCCTGCTAATGCAGGGGACACGGGTTCAAGCCCTGGTCTGGGAAGATCCCACGTGCCGCAGAGCAACTAAGACCGCGCGCCAAACTACTGAGCTTGTGCTCCAGAGCCCACGAGCCACAACTACTGAGACTGCATGCCACAACTACTGAAGCCCACGTGCCTACAGCCCATGCTCCACAACAAGAGAAGCTACCGCAACTAAGCCCGTGCACTAAAATGACACTCGCTACAACTAGAGAAAAGCCCGTGCGCAGCAACAAAGACCCAATGCAGCCAAATAAATAAATAAATTTTTTTTTTTTTTTAAAAAGCAAATCTGATCATGTTTCCTCCTCTGCTTAAAACCCTTCAGTGCTTCCAGCTGATCTTAGGTTAAAAAACAAATTTTGTCACAATTCTTCTTACCGAGCCCTGAGTGATCCGGCCTCTCCCCACTCCTCTAGGGTTAGTCTGTAGCATTCTCCCCCATTCTCTGCTCTGATCATATTGGCCTTCCTTCAGCTCCTAGAACACAGTTTGCCCATCCCACCACAGCGCCTCTGCAGGGAGTGTTCTTTCCTCACTGTTCTCCTTCACTCAACTCATCTGTGTGTGATACTGTGGCTTAAGTAATGTTTGAGCCTTCCCTGGCTACCCGTTCTCTCCACTAGGTCAGGTCCTCTGTTAAATATTCTTATACCACTTTGTCCTTTGTCTACACGGCCTCTTTTCAGTTTATGATTACATTTTTTGTGGGATTCCTAGAGAAATATTCCCCTCACCTGCTAGGCTATAAGCTCCACCAAGAACAGGCCTGGCTCTGTTCTGTTCACCATTGTACCCCCAGCTCTCAGCACAGACAGATTGGTAGGTAATAAAAAAAATTTGCTGAATTAATCAAAATCCCTATTTGTTACAGACAACTCTGCAGTTCCTAGCTTCAATAACAAGGTAGTCATGCTTTTAACTGAAATGGAGAACTAAAGAAGCCATGTTGAATTATCTATCGAACATCCAGCAGAAAATGTCTAAATAGACAATTGGAAAATGGAGTATATAGCACAGAAGACAAGACATAATTGCTACTATTTGCAATATCCAAGACATGGAAGCAACCTAAAAGTCCATCAAGAGATGAATGGATAAAAAAGATGTGGTACATATATCCAATGGAATACTACTCAGCCCACAAAAAAGAATGAAATATTGCTATCCGCAGCAACATGGATGGACCTGGAGATTGCCATACCGAGTGAAGTCAGAAAGAGAAAGCCAAATACCATATGCTAGCACTTATATGTGGAATCTAAAATATGATGCAAATGAACTTATTTACGAAACAAACAGACTCACAGACATAGAAAACAAATTTATGGTTATCAAAGGGGAAAGGGGGGTGGGAAAAGAATAAATTAGGAGTTTGGGATTAGCAGATACACACTATTATATATAAAATAAACAACAAGGTCCTGTAGCACAGGGAACTATATTCGATATCCTATAATAAAGAATAATGGAAAATAACATGAAAAAGTATATATATATACATATACATATAAATATGTAACTAAATCACTTTGCTGTACACCAGAAACTAGCACAACATTGTAAATCAACTATACTTCATCAATTAAAAAAAAAAGACATAATTGCTGTAGCTGAGATTACTCTTGAAATTATGAAGGCCAGTGATTCTCTTGAAAAGGAAAAAAGGAAGCAGAGGAGGAAAACATATGTATCAGAAACTCTTGCAAACAACGATTTTTCACACTTGCTCTCACCTTTCCCCAAATGAGGATCTCAATATACAATGAGAGTTGCTTGTGATAGGAGAGTTGTACCTAAGTGAAGAGGCAAAATTTTCAAAGTTGAGAACCAGGAAAAGAGTTGCAAGCTCACTCATAATCTTTTGAGGAGCAATCCCAATGGATTCAGATGTGAAGTCGAAGCAGATGAGAGAAGGATCACCTAGACTTTTGTGAGAGGACAATGTCTTTAAGAGACAGTCTGAAGGAAGTTTCCTTTAAGAAAAAAATCGAGGGGGCTTCCCTGGTGGCGCAGTGGTTGAGAGTCCGCCTGCCGATGCGGGTTCGTGACCCGGTCCGGGAGGATCCCACATGCCGCGGAGCGGCTGGGCCCGTGAGCCATGGCCGCTGAGCCTGCGCGTCTGGAGCCTGTGCTCCGCAACGGGAGAGGCCACAGCAGTGAGAGGCCCGCGTACCACCAAAAAAAAAAAAAAAAAAAAAAAAAATCGAGGGAATGAAATAAACATTTGTAGTGAAAAACAAAAACGTGTAGAGAAAGAGTCAGGGGAGAGGGAGAATGTATTTTTAGCCTCATGGGAAACACTTAATCTAATACAGCGAGAACCCTAAAAAGATGTAAGGGGAAAAGAATAACAAACGCCATATATACTGTACATTATGTGCCAGACACAGGCCTAAATGCTCTAAATACATTATTAATTTACTTTAAATACTCCCAAAAGTCCTATGGTGTACAGACTATTCTTTTCCCCAATTTACAGATGAGGAAACAGATAAGAGAAACTTGCCCCAACGTCAAACAGCTGGCAAAAGGCAGATCTGGGCTTAGATCCCAGCTGTCTCTAAAGCCAGATGACAAAATCAAGAATATTCATTAGGGAGAAGAGTATAACAAATTTTTTAACGGGCGATCTTTTGTAAAATGGCAAGAAACGCCAGGAGATAACTGAAGTATGGGGATTCTGGCCCTGAAGGCCTCGGTCCGCCTCCAATCAAAGGAGCCCTGAGTGAGATGGGGGAGGGGCCCTGAAAAGAGGCAAGGTTTGGAACTGGAGCTGTGGAGAACGGTAAAGATCAGAGGAGAATCAGAATCAATGCCAACTTGATGCCTGAAGGGCAAATCCTGAGATTCTACGAATTACACATTCACATCTGATTTAGGGCCTACTATGTGTTAGGCATGGCTCTCTTCGCTTAAGATAAACAACTTCTCCGGGCGTAACAGTAGCGGAAACAGCCAACATCAATGATCACGAGACACAGGAAAAACCCATTCCTCCAGAAAACCCCATCAGAAAGATTTAAGAGTACATTCCAAGGGAAGACTGGTTTTGGGGGGGAGGGGCAGGAAGAGCGGTCGAAAGGACACTTCCTACCTGCGCTCACCCTCGCCCCGCCCCCGCCCGGATACTCTCGAGGGACCACAGAGGAACTGGGGGTGAAAGCCCAGAAGCTGCATCCGAGGGCGGCGGGAACGCGGCTTCCTGGGAGCCCCGGACATCAGACGCGTCATCCCCCCGCCACTGACTCCGCCGCTGCCTTCAACTCCCTGGCTCCCCGGACGCCGCCAGCCTCCCCTCAGAGTACTACCGCGCAGAGCAACCTCTTCCCCAGCAGCCCCGCGCAGACCAGAGCCCCACAGCAACTTACCCGCCCCGCCTGGCCCAAGGTAGCCTGGGGTCCTTTCTGGACACCGAGGTGTCTCTGGAGTCTCCACCAATGCCAGCGCGCTATCAGCACGTGGAGGCGGGACTGAACGCTCACGGCCAATCAGATCAGACGCAAAGCACGTCCCCGGCGCACATTCCTAGTTCCCGCCTTTGGGAGGGATTAAAAAAAACACGGTTGGCGCCAAACTCCTGTAGTCTTGTAGGGGCTTCAGGGAAAGGGGCGGGGTCTGAGCTGGAGGAGAAGGAGGGGCGCGGCTCCGCTACCTTAGGGGCAGGACCTTGGAGGAGGTAGGGGCAGTGTCTGGGAGAAGCTCTTTAATGAAAGAGGGAAAGTAACATCTGAGAAGGCCCTGTCATTTATTTAGTTTTTTTTTTAATGAATTTATTTATTTTATTTATTTATTTCTGGCTGTGCTGGGTCTTCGCTGCTGCGCGCGGGCTTGTCTCTAGTTGCGGCGAGCGGGGGCTACTCTTCGTTGCGGTGCACGGGCTTCTCTCACTGCGGTGGCTTCTCTTGCTGTGGAGCACGGGCTCTAGGCATGTGGGCTTCAGTAGTTGCGGCACGCGGGCTCAGTAGTTGTGTCTCGCGGGCTCTAGAGCGCAGGCTCAGTAGTTGTGGTGCACGGGCTTAGTTGCTCCGCGGCATGTGGGATCTTCCCGGGCCAGAGCTTGAACCCGTGTCCCCTGTGTTGGCAGGCGGATCCGCAAGCACTGCGCCACCAGGGAAGCCCTATTTAGTTCTTTATTCTATTAATTCGATTGATTGTTAACCGCGTGCTAGACAGGTGCTGGGCGCTGGCTCGATGACGATGAGTAAGCACTGTAGTTCCCTCAGACACTTTACTGAATGATAAGCAATTTACCTCAGGGAGTTTGGAGCTTCGAGGAGGGGATAGCAGGCCAGTAGGGTGGGAGGGAGAGGAGTGCCCTTTAGGGGTAGACTACCGGCGTCGTCTCTTAGAACCTGCAGGAATCTGAGGTGCCTGTAGGGTCTAGCCTCCAGAGGCTGGGCCTGCGCCATTGATTGGTGGGAAAATAAAGCCAACTTCCACTGCTGCCTCAACGAGGGATTTGATCTTGATCCCTAGTCCTTTCCTCCTGTTTTGTCCACTTTAACAACTTGCAACTGTCATAACAATTTATTGCATATTTTTAAAGTTTTCAAAAAGGCCCCATTTGGGAGAATATGTTCTCTGGAAGAATACTGGTTTCCTAGATTCTCCCCCAACCACCTACCTTCGCTTCTGAAGAGAAGTTAGTCAGCCAGCATTCTAGGTAGTGGAAAGGGCAAGAGTAGAGGGTGTGCAATCACAAGACATTCGGTGTTGCTGGAGCATAAAGCGTGAGGTGGGGCTGGAGAGGGAGGAAGGGGTGAGACTTTGAAGCCGCCATAAGAGCTCGTCTTAGGGCGGGGTTGGGGAGCGCCACTGAAAGATTTTAAGCTTGGGGTGCTGGTGATCTGATTTGCATTAGGAAGATCTGTTGGCCTTGAGAAGCAGAATTTTGAGATGCTGTTGCAGTGATCCAGGCTAGAGAAGATGAGGACCTGAGGGAGATGGCAGGTAGGCTAGGGGATTGATTTTAGAAAAAGTAGGAGATGAAAGTGACAAAACTTAGCAATTGGTTGAATACTGGTTTTCACCATGAGTGCTTAATGACTGCATTCATCAAAAAATATTTATTGAGAAAATAGCATATGTGCCTCAAAAATAACTTAAGATTTCCAGCAAAATTATCTTCCAGTAAAGAATCACCTTATAATTTAAGCCCTTACAGAGTCTCTCATTTTTACTGGTACTCTCTTAAATGGGGGAGGGGGGGAAGCTGGGTATAAAAATATTTGCTTGGAAAGACCTCATTGCCAATTTGGCATACTTACAGAAGCCAACTGAAGGAATCAGTATTTTCCTTAAGGAAACAAAGTAGTAGATTTGCTTTATGGAGTCTGAACTCACAATTAAACGTTGCTATAACGTAAAAGCAATTTCTGAAGAATGTCTTCATGTAATCTATGAGATATAGTGTGAAGGGGAAAAAGTACAATGAAAGAATGAGGAAAAGAATATACATATATTTGCTTGTTTTTGCATAACGATACATTAGAACCTCATAAAAAGGGTACTGTATGGTATCTTGAAGCCACCACTTAAGTATTTTTACATGGAAATATGCATGGCTTTTCTTCCTTTTTTAAATTACAGCTTTATTTAGATATAATTCACATACCATATATTTTACCTATTTAAAGTGTTGAGTTTGCCTTTTTATAACCTTTTACTTTTCAACTATGGAAGTGTTTCATATATTAAAAGATTGAATTAAATCAGAAAGAAAAAATGCAGAAATGGAAAATACATCTAAATAAATGAAACTGTAAACAAGAGAAATATAACCACATAGACAAAAATCATTATTTTTTTTAACATCTTTATTGGAGTATAATTTCTTTACAATGGTGTGTTAGTTTCTGCTTTATAACAAAGTGAATCAGTTATACATATACATATGTTCCCATATCTCCTTCCTCTTGCCTCTCCCTCCCACCCTCCCTATCCCACCCCTCTAGGGGATCACAGAGCACCAAGCTGATCTCCCTGTGCTATGGGGCTTTAATGTTTGAGGAACTTAAATTAATAATCACTCCCATTTATAGAGTATAGTAATTAAATTCCTTTCAATATTTTAAACTCCATTTATAAATGTAATGCATTTGATCTGTTTTTTAAACACTTCATACTTGTAGGACAAACACAAAATCCCTGACAAGTAAAACATTCCTGAGTGTTACCAAGCCTAAGCTCATACTGCTCACCACAGGACAGGCCAATAATTGGGAGATGAGTTGTTGGAACAAGGAATAACAACTTTATTCGGAAAGCCAACAGACCGAGAAGATGGTGGGCTCGTGCCCCAAAGAACCATCTTGCCTGAGTTAGAATTCAGGCTCCTTTTATACTAGAAGGGGAGGCAGTAAAGTCAAACATCTGGTTCCCATCAGCCTCAGGAGGGAATGTGTTAATTTCTTTCTCCCTGCAGTCATTCACAGGTGGGCCTGGTCAGGATGTTTCCTGTGATGGAAACAAAGGTATTCTAGCTTAATGCTCATTACCTGGGAAGCTGTGTTCCCAGAGATGGGCCATTATGTATGATTTACGCTTATAGGCAACATCCCTTTAGTGATTAACTTGTAATAGAACACAAAAAGTTCTTCCTTATTACATCAGTACCTAAACATGTAGTGAATCCTCAAGTTCTCTCAAACATTCTAATACTTTTAACAACATTGGTCAACTTTTCTTACTTTTCAACTTAAAATCAAAGGTCTATGAATATGGTGAACTTATCTGCACTTCAAAGTAATATATCCACCAAGAACAGGAAAAAAAAAAAAAAAAGATCTAATCCAGGGAAACTTGGAACACAGTACCTTGACTATATATCTTTAGTTTAAAACAAAAAAGCAAGAAACAAACAAAAACCAAATTTTAAAAACCTGCAAACAAATTGTAATCTCCATTTAGTAAGTTTGCTGTTTACAGTGGTATGAAGGTAGCAATTCTGAAATTATACTGTGTATATTGTAAAGCTGAGAAGTGAAGAAATATATTGATTATTGTGGGAGGCAGAGTTCTCACTATGGGAAAAGGATGATACAAATGTGGAAAGGAGGAAGACAAGGAGGGATCCTGTGTTTTGGTATCGGATTAGAGATATCAGTATGAACTCATGATTTGAATATGTATGTCTATATACATGTGTATATTATATATATTCATATTTACTTTCTCTCTTCTCTGAAAGGGCCTAGAAGAAGTGACACACCAATAACAATGAGCACTCATACCATACAGATCTTGGTCTCTAAATACTATTCCTCAGTAAAAGGAACTCTTTAGAAATATGGATGATCCAGGAGTGGAGAAAGAGGGAAAAAAGATGATCCTGAAATACCTTGCTGTACCAGAAAGTAAAGAAGTGTTCACAGTATGATGGGGGATATGTGCAAGAGCAACTGCTTATGGGTGAGACTGGATAATGGAACACTCTGAAACTGTTTGCAAAAAATTATGAATTGGTACAGTTTTCTGGGGGAAAAGTCCCTAGCTTTCAATAGGCTATTGAAATTGGCCATTGGGAATTACCTTCCTTATTGATGATTTAATTCTAAAGAAATGGCTCCCAGGTCCTTGAGGAAAAATTCCTCATTTGTGAAACTGGCAAGAAGCTTATTTTAAAAGACTTACATATATTTGAAAAGGAGAGTGAAAGAAATTCTGAAAGAAAAGAGAGGGGTGGGACTTCCCTGGCGGTCCAGTGGTTAAGACTCCGCACTTCCACCACGGGAGGCATGGGTTTGATCCCTGGTCGGGGAACTAAGATCCCACAAGCCGCCCCACAGCCAAAACAAAACAAACAAAAAAAACCAAACGGGGTTTCCCTGGTGGCATAGTGGTTGAGAGTCCGCCTGCCGATGCAGGGGACACGGGTTCATGCCCCGGTCCGGGAAGATCCCACATGCCACGGAGCAGCTGGGCCGGTGAGCCACGGCCGCTGAGCCTGCGCGTCCGGAGCCTGTGCTCCGCAACGGGAGAGGCCACAACAGAGAGAGGCCCGCGTACCGCAAAAAAAAAAAAAAAACGAAAAAGGAGGGGTGAATGGGGGGAGAGGAGGAGTTTCTTCCCTTATTTTTCAACAGGGGGAATAAGCCTATTAATTTGCATTTGTTCCTACACAGTTTATAAGTAGATAGGGAAATCAGATAGTATATCAGTTTCTAAACAAATATATTTATTTTATAATTCATGTACGTGATTTAATTAAGTAAATTGCTTCTGGTTTTCTCAGTCACCTAAGTACCTGGAAGGATTGACTATTTATTAAATGCCTATTATATGTGGGACAAAGTAAGTTGAGATACAAAGATGAATAAGGCAGATCCTGTGTTCCAGAGTTTTTATTCACCCTGGGAAATAGACACAGAATCAGAACTTTTAGAGAAAAACCAAGGCCTAGGAAGGTTAAGTCATTTAACCCAGGTCACAGTGAGTTAATGGAAAAAAGTGCAACCTTAATGACTCAGGTCTTTAGATGCTGGTTCAGCACTCTCTGAACTTCACATAATACTTCTAATGATATTCTAATGAGGTGCCAGTAATGTTTTTCTTAACTTTTTAAAAAATTTATTTATTTTATTTATTTTTTATTTTTGGCTGCATTGGGTCTTTGTAGTTGCTGCGCGTAGGCTTTCTCCTTGTGGTGAGTGGGGGCTACTCTCTGTTGCGGTGCGTGGCTTCTCACTGTGGTAGCTTCTCTTGTTGCAGAGCATGGGCTCTAGGCATGTGCGCTTCAGCAGTTGTGGCTCGTGGGCTCTAGAGTGCAGGCTCAGTAATTGTGTCACACAGGCTTAGTTGCTCCACAGCACATGGGATCTTCCCAGACCAGGGATTGAACCCGTGTCCCCTGCATTGGAAGGTGGATTCTTTTTTTTTTTTTTTTTTTCGGTACGCGGGCCTCTCACTGCTGTGGCCTCTCCCGTTGCGGAGCACAGGATCCAGACGCGCAGGCTCAGCGGCCATGGCTCACGGGCCACTCTGCGGCATGTGGGATCTTCCCGGACCGGGGCACAAACCCGCGTCCCCTGCATCGGCAGGTGGACTCTCAACCACTGCGCCACCAGGGAAGTCCCGGAAGGTGGATTCTTAACCACTGTACCACTAGGGAAGTCCTGCCAGTAATTTTTTGATGGTAATAACTAGAGGTTAAGGAAGAGGGCCTGGGAGAAATGAGAACTCTTACACCAGATGTTTCCTAAATTCTGAATGCCACAAATTTTTAGCTTTTATTTGCATTTTCTATATTCATTTTTTTAAAAAACTTATATACTGTAAAACAAAAAAAAAGATATAAAGAATCTTATTCATTAAATTCATTGTAACTACCACCCTGGTTATGGAATAGGACTTAGACACCTCTTTCTAAGCCCTGTCCCAATCATAGCCCCTCTCCTCCTCCCAAAAAGTAATTACTACCCTGACTTTCAGAGTAAAAACTTTCTTGTATTTTGTCATGGTTTTATTAACCAAGTGCGTAAGCACTATAGTTTAGTTTTTCCTGTGTTTTAAAAAGTTGATGTCTTATAAGTCTCAGTCTTAGTCATTTCAGCTGCTATAACAAAATACCATAGACTGGATGGCTTAAACACCAAACATTAATTTCTCACAGTTCTGGAGGCTGGGAGGTCTAAATTCAAGGTGCCAGCAGCTTCAGTGTCTGGTGAGCGCCTTCTTCCTAGTTTGCAGACAGCTGCCTTCTTGCTGTATCCTCCCACGGCAGAGAGCCAGGGCTCTGGTTTCTTCTTCTTCTCGTAAGGCCACTAATCCCATCATGAGGGCTCCATCCTCATGACCTCATCTAAATGTAATTACCTCCCAAAGGCCCCACCTCCAAATACCATTATTTGGGGAATTTGGGCTTCAACATATGAATTTTGGGGAACAGAAATATCTGGTTCACAACAGTCTCTTATAATTGACAGTTCCCCCCCATACCTTTCTTTTTCTTTATCTTTCTATATATTTTTTTCTTTTTTTAATATTTATTTATTTGGCTGCGCCAGGTCTTAATCACGGCATGCAGAATCTTCGTTTCCGCATTCGGGATCTTCCTTACGACATGCAGGATCGTTAGTTGCAGCATGCAAACTCTTAGTTGCAGCATTTGGGGTCTAGTTCTCAGACCAGGGATTGAAACTGGGCGTCCTGCATCGGGAGTGCAGAGTCTTAGCCACTGGACCACCAGGGAAGTCCTCCTTTCTTTTTCTTTAAATTGATCTCTTAAAAAACTTGATTTTTTTTTTTTTAATTTTTGTCTGCGTTGGGTCTTCGTTGCTGCCCGCAGGCTTTCTCTAGTTGCGGTGAGCGGGGCTACTCTTCCTTGTGGTGCATGGGCTTCTCACTGCGGTGGCTTCTCTTGTTGCGGAGCACGGGCTCTAGGCATGCGGGCTTCAGTAGCTGTGGCTTGTGGGCTCACAGGTGTGGCTCACGGGCTCTAGAGCACAGGCTTAGTAGTTGTGGCTTGCAGGCTCTAGAGCGCAGGCTCAGTAGTTGTGACTTGCAGGCTCTAGAGCACAGGCTCTGGAGTTGTGGTGCACGGGTTCAGTCTCTCCATGGCATGTGGGATCTTCCCCGACCCGGACTCGAACCCGTGTCCCCTGCATTGGCAGGTGGATTCTTAACCACTACGCCACCAGGGAAGCCCAAAAACTTGATTTTTTGACCTGCAGAATCTCCCAACAGTCTTGAGTTTTTCTGATTATATATTCATGGTTCAGTTTAGCATATTCTTCTGTCCTATTTATTGTTTGCAAATTGGCAGCTGGATCTAGAGATTTGATGCTTTTGATAAGACCATAGGTGGCATTATGTTCTTTCATCAGGAGCCACCTAAAGTCTGGGGATTTTTGCTCCTTTTGTGATGTCAGCAACCATTTATCAAGTGATTAATTGGATGTTGCAAAATGGTGATATTCTAATTCTGTCAATTTTTTTTTTTTTGTGGTACGCAGGCCTCTCACTGCTGTGGCCTCTCCCATTGCGGAGCACAGTCTCCGGATGCGCAGGCTCAGCGGCCATGGCTCACGGACCCAGCCGCTCCACAGCATGTGGGATCTTCCCAGACCGGGGCGCAAACCCGTGTCCCCTGCATCGGCAGGCGACTCTCAACCACTGCACCACCAGGGAAGCCCTGTCAATTATTTTTTATATTAACTGGAATATTTTAATGAAGAGACACTTATCATCTATTTGGTTACCCAGTAGGACAAGGTACCATTCATATATGAAAAGCAAGATAAAATTTTGATCTTTTCCTTTTACTTACCAGCCTTTAAGATTGATTTATTGTTCTCCAAAGGTAACCAATTTTTAAAAATATTATGTATTCATCGATTTAGACATATACAACAGGTTTCAACTCATTGCAGTTGTTAGCCTTATTGAAGCTCAAAATGTACTATGTTTGGTCAGTGGGAGCCTCTTCAAGTTGGTATTGTAAGGGAGGGAAAGAAATCTTTTTCCTCTACCCATTTTGGGTTCACCAGCTTGGGCCCCATAAATTCGACTAACAAAAGATATTAACAAGAGAAAAACAGACATTTATTAACATGTGCATTGTGCATACACGTGGGAGCATTCACAGATGAGTAACTCAAAGGGATAGTTAGAATTTGGGCTTACCTAGCATCTTTTTTTTTTAAAATATAAATTAATTAATTTATTTTTGGCTGCACTGGGTCTTTGTTGCTGCGTGCGGGCTTTCTCTAGTTGCAGCAAAGGGGCTACTCTTCGTTGCGGTGTGCAGCTTATCGTAGTGGCTTCTCTTGTTGCGAAGCATGGGCTCTAGGCGCACGGGCTCAGTAGTTGTGGCGTGCGGGCTTCAGCAGTTGTGGCTCGCAGGCTGTAGAGTGCAGGCTCAGTAGTTGTGGTGCACAGGCTTAGTTGTTCCGCGGCATGTGCAATCTTCCTGGACCAGGGCTTGAACCCATGTCCCCTGCATTGGCAGGCGGATTCTTAACCACTGTGCCACCAGGGAAGTCCATTATATGGCATCTTAAAAAGAGAACAAGTTTTTAAAATAAACTTATTTATTGTATTTATTTATTTTTGGCTGCATTGGGTCTTTTGTTGCTGTGCTCCGGCGTTCTCTAGTTGTGGCGAGAGGGGACTACTCTTCATTGTGGCATGTGGGCTTCTCATTGCGGTGGCTTCCCTTGTTGTGAAGCACAGGCTCTAGGCGCACGGGCTTCAGTGGTTGTGGCATGCGGGCTTCAGTAGTTGTGGCTTGCGGGCTTTAGAGCACAGTCTCAGCAGTTGTGGTGCACGGGCTTAGTTGCTCCGCGGCATGTGGGATCTTCCTGGACCAGGGCTCGAACCCGTGTCCCCTGCTGGCAGGTGGATTCTTAACTACTGCGCCACCAGGGAAGCCCAACAATAAATTTTTTTTAGAGAAATGACAAGACAAAGGAAAGAACTTTGAGCTTCTAAGAGTGGTAAATTGTAAGAAGGCAAAAATATGGGGAGATTAGTGGTAAATATGGGCTAGGTTTTTTTTTTTTTTAATTTTTATTGGAGTATAGTTGCTTTACAATGTTGTGTTAGTTTCTGCTGTACAACAAAGTCAATCAGCTACACATATGCATATACCCCGTTTCTGGATTTCCTTCCCATTTAGGTCACCACCGAACATTGAGTAGAGTTCCCTGTGCTATTCAGTAGGTTCTCATTAGTTATCTATTTTATACATAGTAGTGTATATATGTCAATCCCAGTCTCCCAGTTCATCCCACCGCCCACTTCCCCCTTTGGTATCCATACATTTGTTCTCTACATCTGTGTCTCTAGTTCTGCTTTGCAAATAAGTTCATCTGTATCATTTTTCTAGATTCCACACATAAGTGATATTATATGTTTTTCTCTTTCTGGCTTACTTCACTCTATATGACAGTCTCTAGATCCATCTACATCTCTGCAAATGGCACAATTTCATTCCTTTTTATGGCTGAGTAATATTCCATTGTATATATGTACCACATCTTCTCTATCCATTCCTCTTTTGATGGACAGTTAGGTTGCTTCCATGTCCTGGTGATTGTAAATAGTGCTACAATGAACATTGGGGTGCATATATCTTTTTGAATTATGGTTTTCTCCCGGTATATGCCCAGAAGTGGAATTGCTGGGTCATATGGTAGTTCCATTTTTTTTTAACTTTCTTTTTTTTAATTTTATTTCTTTTTGGCTGGGTTGGGTCTCTTTTTTTTTTTTGGCGGTACACGGGCCTCTCACTGTTGTGGCCTCTTCTGTTGCGGAGCACAGGCTCCGGACACGCAGGCTCAGCAGCCACGGCTCACGGGCCTAGCTGGGCCTAGCCACTCCACAGCACGTGGGATCTTCCCGGACCTGGGCACGAACCCGTGTCCCCTGCGTCGGCAGGCAGACTCTCAACCACTGCGCCACAGGGAAGCCCCCTGGGTTGGGTCTTTGTCGCTGTGCGTGGGCTTTCTCTAGCTGTGGTGAGTGTGGGCTACGCTTCGTTGTGGTGCGCGGGCTTCTCATTGCAGTAGCTTCTCTAGTTGTGGAGCACAGGCTCTAGGCATGCAGGCTTCAGTAGTTGTAGCACACAGGCTCAATAGTTGCGGCACATGGGCCCTAGAGCATGTGGGCTTCAGTAGTTGTGACACATGAGCTCAGTAGTTGCAGCACAGGCTCTAGAGCGCAGGCTCAGTAGTTGTGGCGCAGGGGCTTAGTTGCTCCATGGCATGTGGGATCTTCCCAGACCAGGGCTTGAACCCGTGTCCCCTGCACTGGCATTCAGATTCTTAACCACTGCACCACCAGGGAAGTCCTGGTAGTTCTATATTTAGTTTTTCATGGAACCGCCATATTGTTCTCCATAGTGGCTGTATCAATTTACATTCCCACCAATAGTGTAGTTTTAGTAAGGTTTGTAATAGTTTCCTCTGATGCTGTCTCCAGGCTGATAAGGGTCTAAAGTTGTCTCCAGTGATTAGCTTCTGTCTTTCCTGGTAGAGATAGAAGAGGGGACACTTTTATAAATTAATGGCAAATAGGGGGAGGGCAGAGAGCTTTTTTATAGGCATACCTTGTTTTATTGTGCTTTGCTTTATTGTATTTCACAGATACTGTGATTTTTACAAATTAAAGGTTTGTGGCAACCCTGCATTGAGCAAGTCTATGAGCACCATTTTTCCAACAGCATTTGCTCACTTAGTGTCCCTGCGTCACATTTTGGTAATTCTCGCAACATTTCAAACTATTTCATTATTACTATATTGTTACTATATTATGGATACCTGCGATCAGTGATCTTTGATGTTACTATTGCAAAAATATTACAACTTGCTGAAGGCTCAGATGATGGTTAGCAGTTTTTGGCAATAAAGTATTTTTAAATTAAGGTATGTAATTTTTTTAGATGTTATTAATAGCACACTTAATAGACTATAGTATAGTGCAAACATACTTTTAAATGCACTGGGAAACCAAAAAAATTATGTGACTCACTTTATTTTGATGTTTGCTTTATTGTGGTGAACTGGAAGCAAACCTGCAGTATCTCCAAGGTATGCCTGTATCTGTTTCTCTCAATTGCCTTCAGTTCAATAAAGCTTATATACCTTTTAGACAAAGAAGCAATAAATTTGTGAAGAAATTACACGACAAAAGGTGTTTGGGCTAGGGGCAGTAAATTGTAGGAAAGAGACTAGGAGATATATAGAAGATAAGGGTTGTTTTAGTAAGATTGTTACTACAGACCCAGTTGAATGTTGATTACCAGTCTCAGGTGACAATGATGTTCTTTTATTGCTGGTTCAGGGAGGGCACATTTCTCATGGGAAATTTGATGGCCTGTTTTTAGGTAGAAACGTCTGCATCTGTTGTTTCCCGAGTACCTTTAGCTCAAAATAGTCAGTATGCCAAAGTGGCTTGTTTTGGGGGTGGCATATTCTGCTACCCTTTTGTACCTGAGTCCTTTTGATGTGACCCTAGTAGTCTTTTAAAAAATATATTACTTTACCTTTTACTATTGAAATTTCCAAACATATACAGTAGTAGAGAGGCAAGTCTATGGATTCCCACTACCCCAACATCCAGTTTCAATAATTAGCAATATATTGCCAGTCTTGTTTCATCAATACCTACACTTCTTATCCTTGTTGATTATCATTAGAATTACTTTTAGAGCTTTCTTGAGGCATAATTCACCCATTGGAAGTGTGCAATTCAACAATTTTAGTAAATTTATAGAGTTGTGCCATCATCACCACAATCCAATGTTAGACATTTCCATCACCCCAAAATGTTGCCTTGCAGCTGTTTGCAGTCAATCCTTCTTCCACTCCTATATCCAGGCAACCACTGACCTGATCTATCAGTTTAGTTACTTTAGAGCTGTTGATTTTCCTGCTGCTGCCCAATAAAAGTCTTGGGATTTCTCTTAACAGTCATCCTAAGTATTCTTTTCACATTTTTCTTTCTTTGTTGAATCTCTCACTTCCTAGATCCCATATCTTCCTCTTTCTTGGTTTGTACCCTCATACAGAGGAGCACCCTTTTCATCATATTCCTGAGAAAGGGTATATAGGGGAGGAAAAATAATTTTTCCTCTACCCTTCTGAGTCCGTGGCTGAGAGCCCTGTAATAAAAGACAGATTAACAAGAGAAAAACAAACATGTTAATTAACATGTATACTTAGGTTATACATGGGAGATACCCAGGGAAAAAATTGAGTCACTCCACAAGTGTGGGTAATTTTTCACCTATTGTGCTATGACCTCTAAGGGAACCCTCTCAATTTTCTTGGAATTTTTTTTATTATTAATTAATTTATTTTTGGCTGTGTTGGGTCTTCGTCGCTGTGCGCAGGCTTTCTCTAGTTGTGGTGAGCAGGGGCTACTCTTCGTTGTGGTGCATGGGCTTCTCATTGCGGTGGTTTCTCTTGTTGCGGAGCACGGGCTCTAGGCACACAGGCTTCAGTAGCTGTGGCTCGCGGGATCTAGAGCACAGGCTCAGTAGTTGTGGCGCACGGGCTTAGTTGCTCTGCGGCACGTGGGATCTTCCTGGCAGGGCTCGAACCCGTGTCCCCTGCACTGGCAGGCGGATTCCCAACCACTGTGCCACCATGAAAGTCGCTCTTCTTGGAAATTTAAAAATATTATTTATTTTGAAATGTATTCTGTCCCATTTTCATAGTTCACTTGTTCTGAAAGTTCTGCTGTTGAGTTTGAGTTCCCCAAGGAGCAAACATTCAAATCCTGGACAAAAATTCAAATTGAAATACATTTTAAAAAGGTTTAAACTTCCTTTGGAGATCTACCCATGTCAGTACAGAAAGATCTACTCCCTTTTAAAACACTTTTTAGAGGTAGAATTTACAAAAGTGCACAAACCTTAAATGTACAGTTGATTTTTTTTCTGTTTTGTTGTTTTTTTTTTGCGGTACGCGGGCCTCTCACTCTTGTGGCCTCTCCCGTTGCAGAGCACAGGCTCCGGACGCGCAGGCTTAGCGGCCGTGGCTCACGGGCCCAGCCGCTCCGCGGCATGTTGGATCTTCCCAGACCGGGGCACAAACCCGTGTCCCCTGCATCGGCAGGTGGACTCTCAACCACTGCGCCACCAGGGAAGCGCTGATTTTTTTTCTCTTTTGTATCTACCAGAGTAACCACAACCCAGGGGAAGATAATGAAACATTTCCATCTCCCTAGGAGGTTCCCTTAGGCCCTTTGCAGGCAATAGCCCCCAAAAGCAAACACTAGTCTGACCTCGTCATTATTTTGTTTATGAACTTGACGTAAATGTACTGTTAATTTTTATGTACTCTTCTACTCCCCTCTTCACAGTGCCTAAAGACTATTCTATACCTTACACACTTTATTTCATTCCCATGTCAATGAAAATAATCAGTAATCTATAATAAGAATAGAAAAGTTTTATTCGAGCCAAACTAAGGACTAGCCTGGAAGCCGGCTTCCATGGTTTCCAGCAGTTTTATATCTTGTCAGAACAAAGAACATTAAACAAGATAGGGTTACATTTCTTCAAGGTTTTAAAAAACAACAACACACACACAGATCAGCAAGTACACAGCAAGCCAGCATGGCCTTGGCACCTGTAAAGGAAGTCTTATCATCAAAGGAATACTAGCATTAGCATCCCAGGAAGAGAGACATTTAATCTTTATATTTAACATGGACATTCTTTACTTATAGTCAGTGTGCTCTTTTAATAATTAGGGCAGATATACAATTTATGTCTGATAGGCCATAAACAGGCTATTTTAGTTAGCATAAAATTCAAGTTAACTCATGTATAAGCCAAGAATGACTTTCATATATGTCAATATGTGAAAATTTCTTTTATCACCCATCTTAACATTTATATCCAATATTTATATTAAGAAAGCTGCAAGGGACTTCCCTGGTAGCGGAGTGGTTAAGAATCCGCCTTCCAATGCAGGGGACACGGGTTCGAACCCTGGTCTGGGAAGATCCCACATGCCGCTGGAACAACTAAGCCCGTGCACCACAACTACTGAGCCTGCTCTCTAGAGCCCACGAGCCACAGCTACTGAAGCCCGCGAGCCTAGAGCCCGTGCTCCGCAACGAGAGAGACCATCGTAACGAGAAGCCCGCGCACAGCGAAGAGTAGCCTCGCTCGCCACAACTAGAGGAAGGCCGCGCACAGAAACGAGGACCCAACGATGCCAAAAATTAAAAAAAAAAAAAAAAAAGAATGCTGCCAGGGCTATGCCTGTTACACTTGGGTGTGAATTTCCACGGGCCAGAGGTCTAAAAAGGGAATTGCTGGGTCAGAAGGGGCGTATCTGCTTTTCATTCCTATCTGATCTTTTCGCCTGTTGAGGCATTAGGAGGCAGGAGGATCCCACAGCCCTACAGGCTCTCTAGCTTCTCCCGCATGGCGGAATCTTCTGTCTCGCTATCCCACCGCTTGTCGTCTCCGGACCTCCCATCACAGCAAGCTGTCGCCTGGGCTCTAAAAGCCTTTTCTGCTCGGATTCCCCAGCCGGAGATGGCCGGATAGGGACGCCCGCGTTTCCGGTGCCGAGGGGGCGGGGCCGGCGTCGCAGGCCGGCGCCGTCGCAGGCCCGTGACGCAGTGCGCCGCGTGCTCCCCCCACGTGTTCTGCAGCTCTCAGGGTGTCCGCGGAAAAGCGGCGGTGGTATTTTCTGGGGGCGTAGTTGGTGGCAGCTCAGGCGCGGGGACCGCAGCTGCTCGGGGGCTCTGAGCGTGAAGCAGGGAGCGTCGGTGGCCGTCTGGGGCTGAGGGCCCGGGGTCATGGAGCACCTCTTGCTGGAGGTGGCGGCCGCGCCTCTGCGGTTAATCGCTGCCAAGAACGAGAAGAGCCGCAGCGAGCTGGGCAGGTTCTTGGTCAAGCAGGTAAGAGAAGGAGCGAGAGGGAAAGCGCCCGGCCGCCCCCGCCACCCTCTGGCGCGTGCCCCATGGCCCTGCTCGGAGACGCAGGGGACAGGAAAGCGGCGTCTTGTCACTCTGGCCCGCTCCCCAGGGCTGGCTCGTGGCGGAGGCGTCCGCGCTCGTTTGAGGAGCCAGGAAGGAGCCTTTTGTTTTTCTCGGGGGGAGAGCCTTGCCTTCCCTTCTCCACCGACTTACCCCCTTGCAGTGCCCTGACTGCGTGCGGCAGACGTGGCCTTCGGAGAGAAATGTGGGTGGTTTTTCTGTAACTGAGGTTGCGTGTCTGCCCTTTTGACGTGTGTATTATCTAAGTGTGCAGAGTCCAGCCACCCCTGTTAGTTTGGGTGAATGTTTCCTGTCTGCCCAGTCCCGACTTTTCGGCCCACTGACAAGCATTGATTGTGTTCCTGCTCTGCCTAGCACACAGTGTGACACTTTGAGGAGACATAAATTCGTTTAGGTCTCTGCCCACAGGGAATTTAGCGTCTATCTTTAGAGACTGTTCATAAACACACAAAACAACTGATGGACAAAGCAAGACATTGAGTGCATAATTTCTAAGCCATGGAATTATGAATTGGTTTTCTGGGAATTGGGTGCTCTGGCCTTTTAAGAGCGATCTCTCGTTTACCACCAGCTGAGTTTTTTCACGTGGCATTTTAACTTTGTGTTTTGTGCTTCCCCACCCCCACCCCCCAATATCTGTTAGCTTCTTTTTAAAATTAATTATTATTTATTTTTGGCTGCGTTGGGTCTTAGTTGTTGTGCGCGGGCTTTCTCTAGTTGCGGCGAGTGGGGGATATTCCTCTTTGCGGTGCGCGAGCTTCGTATTGTGGTGACTTCTCGTTGCGGAGCACGGGCTCTAGGTGCGCGGGTTTCAGTAGTTGTGACACGTGGGCTCAGTAGTTATGGCTCGCGGGCTTAGTTGCTCCGCGGCATGTGGGATCTTCCTGCACCAGGGCTCAAACCCGTGTCCCCTGCATTGGCAGGCGGATTCTTAACCACTGCGCCACCAGGGAAGTCCTGTTAGCTTCTTGAGAGTAGAAAATTTTTTTTTTCTAATTCCAGTATGTAGACCGTATATATCCTATTGCCTCGGAAACTACAGCAGTATTTTGTGTCTGGAGTAGCTGGGAACTAACATGAGAGGCATTTCTCTTTGGTGACAACAAATGAACGTGTATAGTAAAGGGGAGGGAGCAGTGGAAGATATGCCTGAGGTTATCTGGCTTGTGATTCCCCCAGGGAAGGGAATCACTAACATAAATGGAGAGGTCTAGGAAAGAAAACGGGTTTTTGGCGGGCTGGACTAAGGAAAGAGATGATCAGTTTATATGAGCTGAGCTTGTGACAGGCTCCTGAATTATGTATTGTGGCTAGAAGTATTTTTCTGTAAGTGGGCTTGCATTTATAACAGAGGTTCTGAAGCTGGGGCTTATGGACCATGGACAATAGGGGATTTATTTATGATTCTCCACTGTAATTGGATATAAAATTGGTGCTTATGTATTGGGAGTAAAATGAGGAAAATGGTTTGTAGCCGTTTTTAAGAGAATCTGATATTTTGAAGTGTGAACCACTCAGGTAGATTCTGAGACTATATAGTAATGCTAAGGAACTTAAAAGCTACTTGAAAGTTTAGCTGAATTAAGGAGATTGGGACACCTGTGCTTCCCCTTTCTTTGTCTCACGTTATCTGTCTCTCAGATTCTGTTCAATCTGAGAGATGTCTTTCAGGTTTGTTCCTTTCCATTTTCAGTAATAGTTTCAAGCCCTTCGCTCAGAGAAGAGTTGATTGTGTTGTCATTCTATTTTTCTCCTATTTTGGGAAGCAAAATAATTTTTACTGGAAAACAAAGCCTTTTTTTTTTTTTTTTTTTGCCAAGCCGCGCAGCTTGTGGGATCTTAATTCTCCAGCTGGGGATTGAACTCGGGCCCTCTGCAGTGAAAGCACGGAGTCCTAACCACTGCACTGCCAGGGAAGTCCCAGCAAAGTTTTTGAAACATTGCTTCTCATGGAGTTTGGGATCTAAAGTAAGAATTTTTTAGGATTGTGCTTCCTTTTTTTTTTCCTTTATCTCAGCTGGTGACACCACTGTCTCTATCCAGTCCCTTTTCACTCCTTTTCTGTCACATATAGCCAAGTCCTCCTGATTTTCCTTACTCAGTATTGGATCTGTTCCTTTCCCTTCCTCCCTACCACCCTACAGTTATGACTCTTAATTGCACCGTGGGCATGTTCTTTCCACCACCACCAAGCAAGTCTGAGACACCACCTGGTGTCCTACAGTTAACTCAATTCTGACACTGTTTATCTGCAGAAAGCATCATATTCTTTTTTTTTTTTTGCGGTACGCGGGCCTCTCACTGTTGTGGCCTCTCCTGCTGCAGAGCACAGGCTCCGGACGCGCAGGCTCAGCAGCCATGGCTCACGAGCCCAGCCGCTCCGCGGCATGTGGGATCTTCCCGGACCGGGGCACGAACCCGCGCCCCCTGCAACGGCAGGCGGACTCTCAACCACTGCGCCAC
>RJWK010029423.1:0-25262 GCA_004363435.1 Platanista minor
ATATATGCTATGGAGACTTAGAAGGAGGAAGGCAACAGTGGGAGGAGCAACGAACTCAGGGAAGTCGGGCAGTGATGCCCCGTGTTATAGAGCTGTCTGCCCATCTCCTTCCACCAACATGTGTTCACCTGACACCTACCTGCTCCACAAAGGTTCCGGGGTGGGGGGGGCACGGAGGAGAAACAGAGAACATGGCCTGCCACTCATTCCCAAGTTGGTGGACCAGCAGGTAGATTCAGTTCTTCACATGGTTGATGAGCTGTTCTCTGAACCCCTTTCTCCTAACAAGGTGGAGCACTATGGAGACAGGAGTCTTTCCCCAGCTCCCCAAGTCCTGTGAGCCTGACCTGAATGTACTCTGTGAGGGATAATCCAGGCTCCGGGGCTGGGAGTGCCCTGCTGCTTCTCTGCTTGGAAGTTGTATCCCGGGACCGCCCCATTTTACACAAGCCTGCCTGGCACCAGATGTGTACCTGTGAGGTGCTCACTTTGCAGAACAATGGTTATAATAAAGGTATGGGGCAAACAAGATGATAACTGTGCTTTTGCAAAGTGGGATGAGAAAACAGGATGCAAAAATAACGAGACTCTGTCTCTGCATCTGGGCTGATGCGGGGTCGACAATCTCTATGGAAAATGCTTTAGAGCCAGCTGCCTGGGACAGAGGACACCGGTGGAGGGCTGGATAACAGGTCTCCAGAGGCCGTGTATCTCCCAGGGGAGTTCTCAAAGGGCACCCCTAGAGGCTGCAGCGAGGCCTCCAACCTGGAGACCACTTGCCTTGTCAAGGGCCCCCTGACAAGGACATACAGTTCCTGCCGTGACGATGGGCTGTTCTCTTCTCCAGGTGTCAGAAGCAGACCCCAGTCCCCCCACCCCACCCTGGGAGGCAAGCAGAGCTGTGTCTGCTTCTTTCCACTTTGCCCCTAGACACTCAGCCCACCGTTTTCTGTTTTCTTCCCTTCCTAGGCTCACCAGGAGGCTAAAACGTCAGTGGGCACAGCCCCTGGCCTCCTCCGGCCTCATCAAGGGTCTTCGCTTAGGGAGATGGGGCTCACCCTCCGTGAGCAGAGAGTCTGTGCCAGGCCTCATGCTGGGTGCTTAGTCCATCTTCTTATTTAATCCTTGTAACCTCTCTAGTGATCTATGATCCCTGCCCCCTCTCTGTGGCCTCTGCGGTCAGACTTGGTTAATCCTTGCCTCTACCACTTTTGAGTGGTGTAAACTTGGAAAAATTCCTAACTCCTGAACACCCCCATCATTGCATCCATAAAATGGAGCTGTTAAAACCACCAACCTCTTTTTGTGTTCTTGTGAGGATTAAAAGAGATGATGCCAAATAAAGACTGGGGCACCGTTCCTGGCGCAAGATCAACACATTTGCACATTATTATTATGTGAGTTATTATTATGAGCTCAGGGAGTTATGAATGACTTGCCCAAGCTCACACAGCTGATAAACAGCAGAGCTGGATTTGAACTCAGCTCTGACTAGTTCTAGAGCTCGTCTACCAGAACACCTAAGGGTCTAAGATGTGGTCCTGGGACCAACAGTATCAGCATCACTGGAAATGCAAATTCTCTAGCCCCACCCCATATCTACTACTGAGTCAGAAACTCTGGGGGTGGGCCCAGCGATCAGCCTGCCTTCCAGGGGATTCTGATCTGTGCGCCAGCTTGAGAAGCCTTGGTGTGGGGAAATACAACAGGACCCTCCCTCAACTTCCCTACCGCCCCTGCCCACCCCTCACTCAGATAAAACTTCAGAACTTTTCAAATCTCCATGCAAGAAGCATCAAGTAAAGCAAGTCTATAAGAGCCAAGAGGAGGGTAGTTATTTTGAGTGAATTTTTAAAAAACAACAACAACATAAGGTGAGTCATATCTTCACAAATTCATAAAATCCCTCTCACACGCCTCCCTTTCTCTGTGTAACCCCTCTCGGTTCCCTGTCCTAAGAAGGGCCACAGGGAACGTGCAAAGTCGCTAAGTCATTATATTCTTTGATTGGAAAGAGCCACCTGCACAATAGACAGGTGAGGGCCCAGAAACCTCAGGCTAACACCTGCTTGTGATGATCCTGCGTGGGGAGCGAGCCTGTCTTCCCGCACCGAGGCAGGACCCGTGCTGATGGTACAGCACTCCGGGGACCCCTGCCTGGGCCCTTCCAGCTGCCAGGAGGCGGTTCCTGCCCATGCCAGCTGCCAGGCTGGCCTCTCTATGCTCAGGAGCCACGCAGAATCTGAACAGAGGCAGCAGGTGGGAGCCCCACCGGGGAAGGCAATGAAACTCACAGCAGTAAACGAGTTTATTATTGTTGTTAACTCGGGAAATAAACGTCTCGAGCACTAATAAAACACTGTGTTTTCTGTCTTTATGTCTCAGAGTCCAGGTTTTTCCCATTGCCACAGCTGCTTGGTGTGGCCCTCGGTGACACAGGCAGGGCGTGGTGGCTGGGGTCCCCGGTGGCTGCTTCCTCCGTCACCCAAGCCCTTCCTGGTTCTTTCAGGAGGTATCAGGAGATGGAGGCACAGTGGAGGCACTTGACCAGGGAGGAAGGTTTGTATGGAGGAAACATGCAGAGACCTTAGATGCATAAAGAAGCCTTATCATTTCCTTTCTGTTCAAGTGCAGTGTGTGTTGCATGTGTGTGCATGCATGTGTGTTGAATGCCTTTT
The DNA here is from genome assembly GCA_004363435.1 of Platanista minor. NCBI lineage: Eukaryota > Metazoa > Chordata > Mammalia > Artiodactyla > Platanistidae > Platanista > Platanista minor. Next base: position 2,679 of record RJWK010029423.1, read on the forward strand.
ACATTATGAGCACTGGACAGGGAATTGTGGTGACAGGCATGTTTCAGCTCTCTCTGGGCCGTGGTAGAGATTACATGGAGGCCCTCACAGTCCTGACATTCTGAGTCCATGAGCAGATTCTAAGATGAGGACAGGGTTTCCTTGGCCAGGTATGCACTGGACAAATGCAAGTGAGGACAAATCCTTTGGGAATCTTGGGCTCTTTTCTGGCCATTTTGGTCAGGCAAAAATGCTAGTGGCTATACCAAATAAACTTAAAATTATCAGGGGCTTAACACAAAATAAATTTGTTTCTTGCTCCATCAGTGTGTTGCTGATTGATGGGCAGCTCTCCTCCACATGGTGATTCTGGGGTCCAGGCTCCACCCATCTTGTAGATTTTCCCTCCTTCAGGGTCTCTGAGTTCTCTGAGATAAGACAGGCTTGCATCCCATTGGTGAGAACTAGTCACATGGCCCAATGGTGTTGCAAGGGAGCCTGGGAGATGTAGTCCTTGACTAAGCAATGGCTTCAGTATGAGCTGGGGGATAAGAATTTCTGTTGGACAGCTCATCGTCTCTGCCATGGGCCATGGAGCTCAGCCTATAGGAGGGATGAGCAAAGGAGTCAAGGTCTCAGGCCCCCATCTTATTGGGCTAAATTTGGCTGCCCCAAGTCCTAGCATCTGTCCCACCAGAAGACTTCATTGTCACCGGGGTGCGGGGGAAGGGAAGGAGAATGATGGGTGACTCCACACAGATGCTCTCGGTTGCCTCAGTTTCTCCAACTGGAAAATGGCATTTCTAAGAGTACTTAGTTCCCCAGGTTGAGTGAGGGTTAAATGAGATGACACACGTGAGCACCCTCAGCCCACCATAGATACCTGCACTATGAATGTTAATTAATGAAGGTGGGCGGAGTCTCCCTTAGAGTCAGTGAAGCCGGGAAAGAGGCCGTTAAAGTGGGTGTGGGAAGGAGATAGTCTACTCTGCCCTCTGTCCTAACAAACGTCCCCAAATCTAAGCCCGTGGTCCTTACATCTGAGCCCGGCCATGGCCTTGTAAGTTAGAGCCATGTGTGTGTTCTTGGTTTAAAATCACTCAAGCAAAACTGAACTGACACTAAACACCTTCCCTCAGACAATGACTGTGTGCACACAATCACACAGAGAGAAGGAAACAGAGACTTTGTTTTTCAGAAAAAAAAAATGCAGTTTTAGCTATAGATGTAATGTGGTATATTTAGTGCAGGTTTGGCATAATCTTATACTGCCTTACGTTATTTGAAGGTTTAAGTAAGTATACCAATTCCCAAATAATTACCCTGCTAGGAGTTTAGAAAGAGAGAGATAAGTGATGTGGTGTCTATCTCTCAAATTGCTGATGACGGTGGGGACATGGGAAAGAACAGCCTGGTATGGGTCGTTTAAATAAGAAGCCCTGTCCTGATAATAAACACGGGCATTACACCGGGGGATGGCTCCAAGGGAGGACAGAGGGCATTGTGTTGGGTCCCCTACCAGGTCACCAAGTTGACTCTTCCTCTGTGGTTCCTTTGCTTGGCAATGGGCATGGGGACACACTGGCGGGGGTATGAAATGAGCCTGGCTTCCTCTCAGACAGGCTGGCTTTCCCATCCTTTCTGAGATCCTTGAAAACTGTGTGACCGTCACGGTTGTAAGAACCCGAGTTGAGCTGTGTAGAGGGTACATCCAAGGGTCTCCCACGTGGTCAGCCCACCCCAAGCTACATGAAGCTCGCACTTAATGCAAAAGGAACAGGATGATCTATTAAGCTCTCAGGGGCGGCCCATGTGTTCTGTAGACTCTGCTGGGCACGTGGTAAGGGCTTAATACATCATTGAATGCAGTGGGTGGTGCTGCTGGGTTTTCCCCCCTGCCCCATCCTTTTCCTCTTCTCCCTCTACCCAGGCAGCTGAGGCACTCAACTTGTAAAGAGTATTCTTTGCTTTACCAAAGTGTCCTGCACTCATCTGAGGGCACTAACACAACAGGAGCCTAATGGGGTGTGTGTGTGTGTGTGTGTGTGTGTGTGTGTGTGTGTTCCCTCCTCGGCCTGATTGGATGGAAAGAACACAGACTTGGGAGTCACACTGATCTAGGTTCCAATCCCAACTCTGCCACTCACTCAACGTAACTTCGTGCAAGCTGTGCAACCTCCCGAAGACGCACATCCCCGTGTGCAAAATGGAGGACATACCCACCAGGAGAACTGATGCAAGGGATAAACAAGATGACTTAGTAGATATTAAAGAGCTGTTAGTTTCCTTTTCTCACGTGTTATCATTTCTCAAGGACCTGGGTAGCCATGCAGCCTGGCTTCTGTACTGCACTCTTGAATTTCCACCATTAGAACTTCATCTCTTAAGCCTTTGATCCTTGTAAAAATACAATGCCCATTGGGAGAAAACCTGGGGGACTGTGCCTGGTAGAAAGGGCACAGAGTAAGGGGGACTGGTAGATTCTGAAAGCAAACATATAGATATGGATTCCTAGGCTGCTTGACAAGGGTATTCTAACTCTGGTTCTAATCCAACCAATCGGTAGAGGGTACTGGGAGTGTTGTGTCAAGAATGTTGCATTGAGGAGGATTCTGAGGTCGCTTCTGGCTTGGGGGAAGGCATGCCTGGTCAACTGGTGATGTCCACGAATGAAAACATGGGGTGGTTGGGTCTTATAGGGTGTGGGGGAAGAGGGCTGACAGCAGCCTAGGTGCTTTTGTTCTTGGGTGCTTAGCTGGCTCGTTCCTCCCCCTGCCATCACCTAGATTATTCCTCCAGGAGGTCCTCCTGACCGCTTTTCCCAAGCATTTCCTGCCCTTTGCTTTCCTTTCTCTGCACCGATGCAGCCTGACTGGCTACCGAGCGTTGATATGCTTTACTATAAGCCCAGCTGCTTCCAGCCAGAGCTGGCTCTTGCTAGCAGAGAGGAGCGGTTTTGAGCATGCAGCACCATGCCTCAGCACCCTTCTCCCCCAGCCTCATTACGGTATTGTCGATACTCCCCTCAGAAGGGCATCTCTCCCGACTCCTTCGCTTTTTTATTAATGTGTGTGAAGGCAAGTCAAGCCTGATTATCATGAAGACAATTGCTAAATCCCTCCTGGAGAAGGCTCATCCAGACTGTGTAGGCGGTTTAATTTCAGAGACCCATTAATTGGCAAAATTGCTTAAGCAGCTGCTCTTGGTGTCATTTCAGGACCACACTGTGAGAAGCAGAGAAGAGGGGAGCGGGAAAGAAAGCAGGACAAGGGCTACCCAGTGGCCAGCCTGCCCAGCCTTGGGGCACCGGCCACCAGCCCAGCATCCCCCAAGGTCCACTCTCCCCAGGCAGACAGATACCAGCGTTGCAGGAAGACCACACCATGGTCTTGGACTTGCTGCTCCCTTCTGACCCACTCCTAGCCAGCCACTCAACCTTCACACCTGTATGCACACACCACCATCTTCTCTACTGCCTCTTCCCCCGAACCCCAACCCCTTCCTGCCAGTAGCAAGTTCCCACTCATTTTCAACATTCTGTTCAGTGTTACCTCCTCCAGGAAGCCTTCCCAGGTTTGCTTCTATAACATTTCCTCCCTGCTGTCTTTGTTCCCTCAACACTATTGTTTCCAAGACAGGGTTGTGTTATGGACCCAGTTCATGGCGTCTTTCTCTCTCTACCCTCAGCACATACAGCCTGTCATAAATAAAGGTCTGAATAAAGGTTTGTTACAAGGAACGTGCAAGGTTTATGTGGGTGGGTCATAAAGTTGTCCATTCATTCAACAAACATGTGCCAGGCATAGTGCTGAGTAAAGAAAGTGAGCCTCATTCCAGACAGAGAGAAAGTCTGATGTGCTCTCAGGGGAGGTAGAGCTGGGGGAATTCTGAGGTGGGTGTAGCACTTGCAGCTCAGGAGATTGGAGAAAGTTTTGCAGGAGAGAGGCTCAGACCTGGGACACGGGAAAGGGACAGAGCAAAGCTTTCTGACACTAGAGCCTTCCAGAAAGCAAAAAAATATAAAAATAAATATCTAACTGTTCTGGTTAATACTCAGAAGACAGACAAATCCTGGAATGATCATGATTTCTAAAAAATTACTGAAGCATAATACATATGCAGTAAAGACCTTATATGTGTTAAGTAGATGCCTCACTAAATTCTTCTATTAGGATCCACCTTATAACTGCCACCCAGATCAAGAACTAGAATATTTCCAGCTCCCCAGAAAGCTCCTGAATGCCTCCTCCCAGTCACTGATGCCCCAGGAGTAACCCTTTTTATGACTGTAATCACCACAGATTGGTTTTGCCTGGAATCATAGAGAAATCTTTCAGTTCTGGCTTCGTTCACTCAAGCTTATGCCTGTGAGACATCCATGTTGTGTGTAGCTATTGGAACAAATAGGCTTTTAATGAATAGGCTCCTGTGAACCCAATTCTGGCAAAGACTTCTTGTTACCTATCACACATCCATTTTCCCTTTCTTTCTTACTAGCAGAACTCCAATTTACATAGGGTGGTAACATGCACAACTATAAGACTACATTTCCCAGACTTCCCTTGCAGCCCAGGGTAAACAATGTGACATCAATGAAAGCCACTCGGTAAGGTAAGCCTTCTGGGAAGCTCTTTACAGGGGACTGAGTCAGCCCAGAGGCCTCGTCCACCTCCTTCCTTCTTGTGCCTGGTGTGTGGATGTGACTGGAGCTCCAGCAGCCATCTTGGGCCATGAAGAGACTTGAGAATAGGGTCACATGATAAGGAATATGGAGAAGAAAGCTAACAGAGCTTGGATCCCTAATGACATCCTGGAACCTCCCTGCGAGCCCTAGACTGCCTTCCTCCAGGCTGTGGAAGTCAGTGATACTTGGTTTTTCAGTTACAGGCAGGAGAACCGAATCCTAACAATTAGACCACACTGGTGCCTGAAACCTCCTGGTTTCCATATGGTGCGTATAGAATAAAATCCGGATTCTAGGCCATGGCCCCCTCAGCCCTGTGTGATCAGACTAACTTTCTGAGCTCATCTTCCATTCCCTCCCTTGCTTTCCATTCACAGGGACCTTCTTTCTTCTCCTCAGATACCCAGAGGTCTTTTCTGCCTCACGGCCTTTGCACATGGTATCCTTCTGGTGGGAACACTCTTTACAACACCTACCTGGTTTCTCCTCATCTTTCAATCTCACCGTAAGTACTGTCTCTTCAAAGAGGCCTTCCCCTGAGTGCCTGATCTAAACTAGATGCCCCTGGTATTTTTCATTTGGGCACTTAACACACTTTATAATTATGTAGTCATTTGTTTATTTGTTCAAAGCCTGTTTGCTCCCACTAAACCTCAGTTCCATGATGGCAAGGACTATCATTTTGTCTGGTTCACTTTTATGTCCCCAGGGCCTGACATATGGTGAGTACTCCAGAAATATTTTTGAGTTAATTAATTAATTTGAGGGAACTACAAAGGGGATTACAGTTCCTAGCTCTATGATAGACTACAGCTCTCAGCTCTACAATAAAATGAAAGCAATAATATATATAAGACACCAAGATGAACAAAGCAGAGAACCAAGAGACCAAGGCCAGATTGGTGGATGTCAGGGACTCATACAAACAGGCAGTGTTCTGAGAATCGAGAAAAGAGGAGATGAGTGTGATCAGGGAAGGTTGTGTAAGATGGGAACAATTATAAGAAATACAAAGAAGGTGAAAGACAGTCAGTATATGGAAGAAAGTCTCTTCATTAGGATCTGGTTCAATTGTCAGTAACAAAAATGTCACAATAACAATGGCTCAGAGGAGACACAAGTTCCTTTTACTCTCACATAAAAGACGTTAAGTGGACACTTTCTGTCTTGCTTCTCTGCCATCTTTAGCGCATTACCTGGTGGTCTAAGATAGCTGCTCATGCTCCAGCCAATGCATCCAGAATCCATGCAGCAGGAAGAAAGAAGGAAAAGAGAAAGGGACAAAGGATGTATGCCAGGTTCTCTTACCATCTCATTGGCCAGAATCTAGCTGTATATAGCCTGTCCCAGCTTCAGGGAAGTCTGGGAAATGTAGTCATGATTTTGAGCCCAAATAAACATCAGGGTTCCATTATGAAGGAAGAGAGCAGTGTGGATATTGGACTAGGACATCGCAGTGTCTACCGCAGGGCAGGGAAGGCATTCCATTTGTCTAGGTGTGGCAGATTGCCGAGGAGGCCACGGTACACCAGGGCTCCTCTCCTCAGGAGGTGGAGCCTATTTCCCCACCCCTTACACCTGGACTGGCCTGTGACTTGCGTGGACCAATAGCATGTAGTACAGTGACAGTCGTGGAAGAGCCAGTTCTAAGCCTAGGCCTCAAGGGATCTTTTGCAGCTTCAGCTCTTGCTGCTCTTCCAACACTGCTGCCACATGAACAAGCCTGGGCCAGCCGCCAGAGGATGAGAAATCACAGGAATAAAAACCAAGGAAGAAAAAACCAGCTGTCCTGCTGACCGCTAGATGACCCCCAGACACACAGGCAAGGCCATCCAGGACCAGCCAGCCCCCAGCCCACACTCTGTCAACAGAATATGGACACGTGAGCAAGTGCAGACCAGCAGAACTAACCAACACACGTGTGAGATGAATCGACCATTATCTTGAGTCACTAAGTTTTGGTGTGGTTTCTTACACAATCTTCTTTGGCAATAGATCCCTGATACAGGTGGAAAGGCCGCAGGTGAGGATGTACTGGAATTGTGGGGTGGCGGGCGGAGCTCATTGGAGAGGAGACTTCTTGGGAGGATGAAGTCAAGCCTGCTTCTCCCAAATAATCCCAGCGATGTTTATTGATTCCAAAATAAGAGTCTTCCTAGGAGCCAAAGATCTTCCCAGGTGCTCTGGGTGGAAGAGCACTGGAAGAGGGTGTCAGGAGTCCCAGACTCCAAAATTCCACGGTCCAGAGCAACTGTGTGGCCGGAAGCAAGTCCCACCCCCTCTCCTGTCCCCAGGCTCCCCATCTGCCAGCGGTGGTGTGGACTTAAGCCTCGAGACCCCTTCAGTGGTCACAATAAGGCCATAGTTAGCCAACGAGGAAGCAAAGAAGAATAAGCTGGGACTTAGAGAAACAGTACATGGAAATGGATTGTTGGAAAAGCTGCAGTGATCTAGAACAGAAACATTGGCTCAAGGTAGAAGGAAAGGGGCTCAGTGCCGCCCCCAAGTGGTCACGGCCTTCCTCGGAGTGTCTTTCATGTTTTTTAAAGGTGATATTTGCAACCACTCCTTGTCCTTCCCTGGCAGAATCACAGAGGCCCCAAAACAAAAAGTGACCTTGACCTGCTTAAGCTCCACTCGTTGAGGAGGTGACAGATGGAATTCCAGCCCAGAGCTCCGAATTTTGGTCCACTGCCCTCGCTACCACACTGATTACCCTGCCACCCTGTAAGCCGGAGTGACAATGGCTGTGGGAGGCTGTGGCCCCAGCTCCAGGGTGTCACACACCAGGTCGGTCTTTCCATCCAGTTGGGACTGGTCCCTGGATCTCTACACCTCCTCCACATCAGAGGGGCAGAGAGCCACTGGACGCCCCAGGCTTCACTGGCATGTTCCCACAGTCACACAGCTCCCCTCCCAAATGTGGGAAATGGTCAGTCCCCACGTCCCCCGATCCCACCCGGAGCGACAAAACACTGACCCAAGAGTGTGGTAGCACCACCTTCCCATACCCAGGAGGGGGGTGGGCACATCCACTGCTCCTGTGCCCAGCGACCGGCTGCTGAACTCAGCTTCCAGGGAACGCGTGGCCTTTAGACCTCCCCATCCTAACCTCCACTTAGCTAGCCTCATCTGGCTTCCTGGCGTCTGCCCAAATCCCTGGTTCCTGCTGGGACTGGCCACCTGTTCAAAACCCCAGCTCAACTGAACCCGCTGACCAGCAGTGCCCCCAAGAATAAAGGAGCAGATGCTCACGGCTCAAATAGCGGCTCTGCTACTTGCTGGCTGTGTGATCCTGGGCATTTTAGTTAACCTCTCTGAGCCTCATACCTAAAACAGGCATGATAAAACCTCCCACAAAAGGTGGTTGGAGGGATCCAGAGTCAACTTTTAAATTGGACCATGTACCTGATCATCTCTGGTTGTTCTGGAACATAGCAGGAACATGTGCCCTATAGCATGTGTTGGCTCTCAGCGCCTCACTCTCCCATCTTGACTCCCTGCAAACTACATTTCCCAGGCTCCCTTGCCAGCTGGCTTCCCATTAGGTTCAGCCAATAGGAAACACTGGCGGGAGATTGGAAGGCAGAAAAGAGGGAGAAAGAATCTGTCTGCTCCTGGCAGTGGCTCCAGCAGAGGCAGGGGCTGTGTGCCCTGGGGGCTACCGCAGCATCAGAGGCAGTTCCAGCAGAATCTGCAGAAGAGCAGAACCCCAGGTTCCAATTGGGTAGCAGCACCCAAACAGGGCTGTGGACCACAGGTCCCTGGACAGGAGCAGCCTCCTGGTGGAGGGGTAAGAAGCTTCATTTCTTTTTGCCCTCTGACCTTTTAGCCCCCTTGTAACCAATTCCTTGCATTAAATCGCTTGAAGCATTTAGAGCAGTTCCAGTCTCCTGCCTGGGTACTGATGGATGTCGTGGACAGCAGGTGGCCCACATCTGGAGGGTTTCTCACTTATTCCGTGCATCCTTCACTGAATCCTAGCCCAGACCGTTTGGGGGGCCAAGACTACCCCGGCACTCCCCACCGCCCCCCAACACACACACACACACACACACACACACACACACACACACTGCCTGACCCTCAGATCAGACCCAGACTTGGACCTCAGCTGCTGTACCCCCCAGATCAATGGCTCGAAACCTTGGTTCTCTGCTCTATGAAGGGACCCAGCCCCTCCATTCTATTTAGTTCTCCCGAGGCCTTCCCTTGGCCCCGGCAGTCCTCAGCTCACTTGTTCCCCACCCCTGCCAGGGGTTTCCAGCCACCCCAGTAGGAAAGAATCCTAAAATGCATGTAGCTTCCTCCCCACCCCTTGGATGAAGCAGTGAAAGGAATGGCTTCTGCTGCCATCACAGCTCAGAGGTGGCCCTGGGGCTGGATCAGCCCTGTTAGCATCTTCCAGTCTGGCCTCTGCTCTTCAGAATAGCAAGATATGGTTGTGCCCATTGTACAGATGGAAACAGTGCGTCTCAAAGAGATGAAGTGACTCGCGCATGGCTTTCTTCTGGGAAAGGCTCCCATCTGACATCAACACTCACCCCTTCCTACTGATGGTTCTCCCAACTCTTTTTCCCTATCTTAAGTGCTCATGGGGTCAACACTCCCCCTCCCCCCCACTACACAGAGCCCTCAACTCGGGCTGAGACCCAAGCCCTGGACTTTCCAATCCTGAGACCCTCAACACAACACAATGTCTCAGATCCCGTCTCTGTCGATTGCTATTTTCTGCCAGGAAGGAAATAAAAAATTCATCTATACTAAAGTGTGAGTGGGCTGAGGTGCCCTTTACTCCTTAGAAATATGTTTCTTCTGACCTGAGGTCTTCGGACCGTAGAGACCACCACCTCCAGCTGTGCAGGACGTGTGCTCCTGCCCTGGTGGCTGCCATCTTGCTTCTCCCACGTGAATATAGCCACCCGCCCCCACCTGGAGTCAGGCAGTGCACATTTAGACAGTGGTCCTGCCTTTCCAGAGACAGCATTTAATCCAAGGAACGCACTGTTAGCAAGAACTCATGAGCACGAGTCGGGAGACCTGGATCTGATCTGGAATCGCCCACGAGCCTCTGACCCTCTTGCTATGGAATTCTGTTTCCTCTCCAGAAAAATCAGGGCATATGTTTGTGCAAAGCTGAACACCTACACACACACTGTCTCATTCAACCTCATACAAGGCAAGGCAGGCGTCCCCATTGCAGAAGCAAGGGGAGGGAAGGCAGAGAGCCGAGGACTTGCCCAATACCCCACGGTTTCAGAGAGCCGGAGCCTGACCTTGGACGCCATTCTCAGATCTGCATCTAGTCCTTCCATACTCACTTGGGGGCGGGAAGATGTCTAACCTGTAAAGTCACTTAAAGGTTTATGCGTGAGTACCTGTGCGATGGTGATCCTGGGCAGCGTGGCAGGCGGTGTCATAGGGCCACTCAGGTCCACCAGCTCCATCCACCTGGGGGGAGACCCTTCTCCAGCTGAAGCTCAGAGCTGGCTCCTCAAGGTGCCAGGTGGAATCCCAACATTTCCCCTGCCTGCCTGGGCCTGGCAAGCGGAGCCTGAGAACAGATGCCCAGCACCTTGTTCTTGGCGAGAATGACGGATTTGTGGGTCCCCTTCCAGGAGCCGCACTCATTCCCCCGGTACACGCTGTGTCAGCCCATCCCGAGCTAGTGAAAATAAACAGAGCCATTATCCCTCTGCTGACTGCCACGCAAGTCTATTTATACAACTTAAGACATGGGATAAATGGCTTCTCAGTTTCATAATGAAAGGAATATTTCATTTCGCAGAGCCGAGGAACTGTTTATTGAGCATAAAAACTACATTTATACCGTGCTTTGATAATAAACTGATCTGGAAGTTGGTCCATTTAGGCAGTGGCTTGCATCTGACTCAGTTGTCCCTGCTGAGGTTGGTGTGGGTTTGGGGAACGGGGGTACACAGAGCCTGTGTTCAGGGCAGGCTTGGGGCCCTGAAATGCCCTTTCCTTTGACTGCATCGACTCACTAGTCCTCACGGCACTCCCTTAGGTGGCTGCCATTATTACCCCCACTTCACAGGTGAGGAACCGAGGCACAGAGAAGCTCAGCAGCTTTCCCAGGTCACAGAGCCAGTATTAAATGGTATCAAGTGGTACAGCTTGAATTAAATGCACAGCCAGCAGACTGGCTCCAGCGCCTATGCTCTTAACCACCATGCTGAGATTTGTTCTCAGCCTAATAAAAGTCTAGAAGGTGGGAGGAATACACCAAGAGGAGGTGAGCCAAGGAATTTGGCAGCCTTAGAAGCTAGAAGGGGCAAGGGAGCCTCAGAAGGAACCAGACATGCTGACATTTTGATTTTAGCTCCATAAAACTCATGTCTAAATTCTGACCTCCAGAACTATCAGAGAATAAATGTGTGTTGCTCTAAGCCACTAAGTGAATGGGAATTTGTTTCAGCAGCCACAGGAAACTCATTTAGTCCTCTACAGTACTATTTAGTCCTCTAGTTTGGTCCTGACTTCAAAACTGTTGTCCCACGGACTCCACAAATACACCAGAATTTGTCGGTATCCCGATTTAAGATCAGAAAAATCCATTGCTATCTATGTAGTTTAACTGCCAAGGAGAATCCTGAAGTTCAGAGAAGGGACGTGACTTGCTCAAAATCATAAGCTAACAATGGCGAAGGTGGCACTCGAACCCAGGACCTTGGTTTCCAGAAGAATCCTTTGTCCCCTTCTGCAGACTCTCCCTCCTTTTTGGGGCAACCTATACTTCTAAGGAGTGACAAAGTAGGGGATAACTGGCATCTCAGAGCTATTTCCTGTGTGAATGGGTATGTGTGTGTACGTTTCTCTCTGGGTTTTGTTGTTTATTGTATTGTTTCCCCACAGCAGATTCTAGGCCTGTACAGTGAGTAAGAGGACCTTATTCTGAGTTTGCATCGTCATTCTACTTTCCAGCTGAGGACTTTTTTGGTGAGGAAGAGATAGATAACCAAGCCATTTCATGTTCCTCCTGGGCATGGCCCTTGCATCTAGGCAGGGCCATGTGACTAGCTCTAGTCAACGGAATGGGGTAGAAGTGAGATCTGCCACTTGCAGGCCTGGCTCCTAGAGCCTCCACAAGCTCCCCTTTTTACATCTACCTTGCTCATTCGCTGGCTGGATGCATAAGATCCCAAGGAGGACTTTGAGGGCACTTAGGTGCCCTCCTAAGCTAAGTAAAAAAGAGCAGATACTTGAGTCACCTCTTGGAGGAGAGGCCCCCAGCAGAGCCATCTGATGGCAGTACCCACACTGGACCTTCCGTCAGTGATAAGACCAACGACCACCGAGAATTGGATGCTTGCTGCTACAGCATAAACCAGCCTATCCAGACTAACAAAACTGACAATATGGTACCCCATGCCTCTCAGGTGTTCAATAAATATAATTGCTGGAAGGGCCCTTAGAAAGGAGCCATTTCTCTGGGTGAATATCAGATGGGGTCTGTGAAATAAGTACCCATATAGCTTCTAGGTATATCTAGCTATAACCTTCTAGCTCTACCTATAAATTCACTAAAAGACTGAGAGTTAACAGGAGTGATTGCAACAACCAGAGGAAAATAGCTTAGTAACTCTTCTGCTAAATGGTAACTTCTTACCAAACTGACCATTGCCTTCTAGACTTTGCCTTCAGACACTGCTCCATCTGGGAGAGTCTAAGGCCAGGACCAAGGTTCCTTGGTCCTGGCTTGAGTCCCTCCTGGTGGGATTTTCCTGTCTACTATTCTCGAGGGTCTCCTAGTAAAGATAAGTGATTCTTGGAGAGAGGGTCAGGCCCTAGGAGAATGGATGTGGCCCAGGAGGGAGACAGGGGGAAGAGAGTAGAGAGGCTCTACCTCTAGAGCAAGAGTAATGGCAGGGTCTCTCCAGGCAAGGCTGCAGCATCAGGCTAAGAATGCCCCTCCCCTCCACCCATTCTCTTCTTTAAGAGATGCCGTCTGAGAACTTTGGGAAGTAGATCCAAGCCCAGCTGGCACCAGAGGCCAAAAGACATAAGAAAATAGGTCCACCCTCCCGAGGAACCCGAGAAATGAGAATTGGAGCAACAATATATTGGGGGAAGATTTAAACTACTACCTTTTGTCGATTGTAAAACATGTTTCTTTTCACACTTTGCCATTTTGGAAATCAGAATGTGTCTTCCAGCCATAGCATTACCACGGTATAATTAGGAGCATATATGAATAGTGCTTTTCTTTTTCATGGTACATATTTAACATAACAGTGTCTTAGATTAGACGAAATATAGTAGAGGTGTGGTCTGAATCGTTTATTAAAAGTGCACACTTTTGTTCAACTAGAAAGTTTAGTGCAGCATTTAAGTCTCTAGGTACATGTTAAGATTGCAGGAGATAAATCCCTGAGTCACCAGCTGGAGGAGAGGTGCCCAGCATAACGAATATCAGATTTTTAAAAAATACCTACATTATGGCATTTAACCAGCAAAAATACTAAGACTACAGGATTTCAGAACAGAATGACGTATGTAGTACTGGAGCACCGGACATGAGAACTGCAGTTTTTACACTGGAGTTATCTCTGGGTAAACGGGGAAGCCTGTCCCAGCCAGGACCTGCCTTACACACGGCAGGCACTCAATTAATAGTCACTGAATTAATTAGAGTCTAGGTCTAAGGAGTGATCTTTCTTTAATTTTCTTTCTCTTACATTTTGTTTCTCTCCCTTGCTTCCCCAATTCCTATTTTCCATTATAGGGATGCATGGGAGTAAGTCTCAAAATTTTAAAATATTTACAGAAAACCCTCGTCCCTTCCTTCAAGTCCGCCTCCTTCCTATGCCCCAGCCCTTCTCTAAAAAATTAAAAGTACTGCTCATAACTGTTACCAAAGTATGAATCTCTTGAATGTGTCGGGTCTGACACTCAGCACTTTCCACGCACTGTCTAGCATTTTGTTAATATTTTCTTATGGCTTTTAACTCGCCCTTATTTGAAACTTATTTATCTGCTTGTAAATCTCTTAAGAGGGGGATCCGGTCTGTAACTCTTTGCGAACCCCTTTCCCCCTTCACCCAGGGCAATAATTAACATTTAGCAAGTACTAAGATGATTGAGTAGATGAAGGGATGGATGGATGGACGGATGGACGGACATATGGATGGGCAGCTGGATAAAATTATTTACATATTTTTTATTCTTCAGTCATTGAGAAAGAGGCCAAAACAGAGGTTCCCTACAACAACAGAGAGTTCGAGGTCACCGAGGCAAGGATAGGCTTCACAAGGCACAGCCGATTTATTCAATACGCAAATGAGTGAAAATGGTAAAGTCTCCCCAAAGTCCAGCAAACCAGATGGGTGTCTGTGCCTGGTCAAATATGCATGATATATTCTTATTAATAAAGCCAGACTAGTGTTCACAAATTATCCAAGGAATACATTTGCCCACCCACAGCGATGGGGGAAGCGATTACTTATTAATAAAGCAATGGCTAAATCTAATTATATCCCCATCAGAGGCAGTTGGTAATAAAACCGGGCTGGTCTTCCAGAGCTCTGTGACCTCGCTGACCTCAAATCAAAGTTTAAACCATCCGTCAGCTTCCAATACATTCCCGGCACACCTACCAATTATCAGCACCCTGGTGTCGCTGTCTGCCGGGGGTCAGAGGTCACCGCATGCACTAGAGAGCTGGGAGCTGGAACGGGGCTTTAGAAATCTCATTATCCTGTTAACCATACATTTAGCTGACAAGATAAAAGAGACTAGGTGACCAAGCTATCATTAAAGATTAATAGAAAGTATAAAAAATTCAACTGCAACCAGCATTGCTGTTTAGAGCTTGTGATCGGCATGACAGGGTTATTAATCAGAGAGCCAAAAAGATTTAAGTCTTTGCTCTCATATTTTCGATTTTTAATTTTAGTTTAGTTTTGTTTTTTTCTTCCTCTGTCTCAAGTCATTAGCTCATCTCCTACCACCCCAAACCGGAGGTCAAAGGAGACTCCTGCTAATTGGCTCTTCTGGTTTCAAATCATAACCCATTGGGCCAATTATAAAATTGCCAAGACTCAGAAGTGACGCGGGATGCAGCAGAGGGACTCTGGTGAGCTGGGGCAGCGGTTCAAGCTGCTTCCGGGGCTGCCCTCCTTCCTCATGTGCCAGACCTGTTAGTTAATCAGTGGGGAAAATCAATAGGTTTTTAATTTAATTCAGCCCTAGAAAGCACACCCAAGCCCCAAGATGATTTCTCCTCATCTGTGATTCCATTTCAGTTTTACACAGAAGATTCTCAGCCCACGCCTACCTACGAATCACAGGGCAGTCTCTGTCGTACGGCTTAGGGATTCTTTTTATTCTTTTTGGTTCTCTTCCCTATCGCCCCCCTACCCCCACCACCCTGCTTCTTCCCTGGCATCGTCCTTTGTCTTTTTGGATCATAAATCAGTGTCCCTTTTCTATGCAGCCATGGACGGTGTGCACTCAGGTGACAACTCAGCAGGCTCCCCTTCTGCCCAGGGCCAAGGCAGAGGAGCCAGGAAGATGATGTAGTGAGAGAAGGAAGCAGTCCAGGACGAAAGTGCAGCTCCAATCTACCCGGTGGAAGGGACTGGTGCCTCACACTCCCCAGAAGCCTGTTCAGGAAGCAAGTTGACCACAGATGCCCTGGGATCAGCTCAGCTCCAGAAGGGAGCACAGGACACCCATCAGGCCCGCCAGGACACATGTCTTGTAAGCCTCTCCATCGCTAGCTGGGTGACCTCAGGAAAGTCAGCCAGCCACTCTGAGCCTGCTTCCCAGGCTGGAAAATGGAGCCAATCTCCTCCCTCTCAGGGTTCTTTGAAGATCAAAGGGAGTCCTTGAGTCCAATCTCTTCTATTGTCATCACTTCCCGGCTTGCTCTAGCTTCCTCTGGGTTCCCTTAAATCTAATCTGATAAATCAATTAAGGATAAAATTCTATTGACCAGCCTCTGGTGAGTTGCCAGAGTTCAAGGACAACATTTCATCCTGTGCAACTTCACTCTCCCCACCCACTCAGCACTCCCCGACAACACACACAGAAAGTGAGTGAGTTGTCTAATGACCTCCAGATCACAGGCACTGTTCATGCCCAGCATGTGCCCCCAGGAGTGCTCCATACGTGTTTGGTGAAGGAAGGAATGAATGCCTGGCCAGATGGAAAATCCAAACCACCTGCTGGGAGGAAATTTAAGGTCAAAGACGAGCACGTAGGGCTGAGGATCCAGCCCAAGGAGCCAGGGAAGGTGAAACGGAAAGAAAAATAAGGAAGCAAAGAGACAGGTAGAGAGAAGCAAAGAGACAAGGTGGGTCAGAGACAGTGGCTTAGGACCGAGGTCATGCACAGACCTGGCCTTTAGAAAGCTGTGACTCCAGGGCTTCCCTGGTGGCGCCGTGGTTGAGAGTCCGCCTGCCGATGCAGGGGACACGGGTTCGCGCCCTGGTCCGGGAAGATCCCACATGCCGCGGAGCGGCTGGGCCCGTGAGCCATGGCCGCTGAGCCTGCGCGTCCGGAGCCTGTGCTCCGCAACGGGAAAGGCCACAGCAGTGAGAGGCCCGTGTACGCAAAAAAAAAAAAAAAAAAAAAAAAAAAGAAAGCTGTGACTCCAGATCTGTGGCACAGGGCTGTGGACCTGGTGGTTTCCAGGACCTGGCTGCCCCGGAAAGGATGGAGATGGCGCTGCCAGCTGCATGCCGGGAGAACCGCGACTGTCTCATTCCCCCGGGAACCAAAGCAGGACGGGTGGAAAGAGGAGGGTCTTCCAGCAGGAGGGTCACTTAAGAAAAGTGACACTTCAAGGGACAAACCTGTAGTGATGTTCCATAGAACGGGGCAGAAGAGGAAAGAGTGGAATTGGGAAATGAGTGAGAAAGCTAAAGTAATCGTCCAGGGAGACTTCTTCTCTGGCAGTCCAGGGGTTAAGACTCCATGCTTCCAATGGAGGAGATGCGGGTTCAATCCCTAGTTGGGGAATTAGGATCCCACATACTGCGTGGACAAAAAAATTTTTAAAAAAATTAAAAATAAAGTAATCGTCCAGGGAAGATTCCACAAAGATGGTGGCTGGGATGGCGATGCTTGGACATGATAGGAGACCAAGCAGTGTATTCTTCACTGTCCACCTGGACAGAGTTCACCTGGCCCTCTTCGCCTGCCTGTCACATTCCTGCTCCTTGCATCCCAGCCACAGCCTGTCTGGCAGGTCCCTCCCAGCCCCACGCCCCGGGGCCAAGCCCAGTTCTGCCAGGTAAATAGAAAGGAAGTGTGGGTTTCTTCTTTCATTTCTCTCTCCTAACTCCCTCTGATTGCTAAAATCTATCTGACTCATCTGCAAAAATGTGGTGTTTTATAGTCAAAGCATTATATGTCTACTAGTTTATTTACTAGATGTGTACTTAATACATAATTACATTTTAAAGCATCTTTTCCCCCAGAAAATAGTTTTCCTTTAAGCATTAATGTCCATTGTTTGAAGACCCGACACTTGAAAAACAAGTCCAGGAAAAGACAAAGAACCCATGACAGTAATCAGTTGAACAGGCTGGCCTGGCAGACAGACATGGGGACAGCTTCCTTAAAGCCACACCTTCATAATAATCTCCTGAAAGATTCTGGGGCTAAGCAAGGTTGTGTGTGTATGTGTGTGTGTCTGGGTGTATTTGTGTGTCAGAGTGTATCTGTACACATGTATATGCGAGCATTTGTCTGTGTGCTGGAGGAGCAAGAAAGAAGGAAGCTAGCGTTAAGAGTCTACCACTCTCCAAGTGCTTTGGGCATTAACTTTATTTAATCCCCCTTTACCCATTTTACAGCTAAGGAAAGTGACACTCAGGGAAGTAAAGAAACTTGCTCAGAATGACTCTGCCTGTGTCAGAACTGTTACTCCACAGCTCATAGTCAGCCCAGTCTTTGCTGAAAGTACTGAAGAAATCGAGGTACAATGTTTTTCCCCATCCAGTGGCATCTCCATGTTTTCTCAGATCTATTTGTATATTTTATAAGCATTTTCTGAGTGCCTTCTGGCTTGGGCATGTGGTAAAAACTTTACATATGTTATCTAATGCCATGCTCACAACACTTCTGCGAGCAAGTTTACTCTTCCAATTTCAGAGATAAGAAAATTGAGGCACTGAGGGAATAAGTAATTCCCCCATAAGGAGCTATAATTCAAAAACAGTTCTGTTTGACTCCAAAGCCTGAGTCCTTGACACTATATCACACTGACTTGCTTCATTATGACCCAGTTTTGAGCCTTGAGAATTCAGAATCTAGCTAAATAGGAAAACCATACACATATAAATACCAGAGTTGTCTCAGGATGATCTATATGTAAAGGACAGCAGCTACTCTACATTATCAAAACTCATGTTCTCTCCATCTTCCCACTCTGTCACCACCCTCAGTATATTGGCTACTATGGGCTAGCTTTCCTCATGGTAAGAAGATGGCTGCCACAGCTCCAAACATTATACACAGTCTTGACAACATACAGTGGAAGAAGAGGGACCAGTTAATTCCTATGTTCTCTCTTTTCTCCTTTTATTTTCATTTCTTTTATGTTATTTCTACTCTATCTGTCTAAACTTTTTTCTGTGCATATGTTGGGAAGATATTCACCTAATGTTAAAAAAGAAAGTCTTTTTGTACTTTGATACATTGCTTGATTTGTTTTTGTAATAAACATACTTTTTAAATTTTCTTTTTATTATTATTATTTTTTGTGGTACGTGGGCCTCTCACTGTTGTGGCCTCTCCCGTTGCAGAGCACAGGCTCCGGACGCACAGGCTCAGCGGCCACGGCTCACGGGCCCAGCCGCTCCGCGGCATGTGGGATATTCCCGGACCGGGGCACGAACCAGTGTCCTCTGCATCGGCAGGCGGACTCTCAACCACTGCACAACCAGGGAAGCCCTAAACATACTTTTTTTAAAAAAAAAGAATGATGAAGTCAGGATTCAAAAAAACACAACAAAACAGACCTTATGATGTCATTCACCTGCTTAAGATGCACCATTGTCTCCCCCACCACTGACAAGATAAAGGACAAACTCCTTGGAAGAGTATATAAGCCCTGCTGTGGTCTACGGTCCCCATGGTCTTGCCACAGGACACAGGTCCTCAAACATGTCAGGAGCTTCTTTGGCTCAGAATGCTCCCTCCAGCTGGAGGACCTCCCCTCCCCTGCTTTCTCCTTGAAAGCCCTTTCTTCCTCAAAACCCAAACCAAACGACTGCTTCTTGGAGCCTCCCCAGGAACCTCTGTCAGAAGGTATTGCTCCCCTGTCCAGGGGCCATAGAATTGTATTTATCTTTCTATTTTAGTGCATTTTACAAACTGCCTTGCCCTGTGGTTAGTTTGAGACACAAACTAGCTGGAGCCGGCTTCCACTTGCTCTCAAAACCAATTGGTTCTCTGCATCTCTCCCAAAGATGTCACACTGGCTCCTTGAAATTGGCCATGCGGGAATATTCATACCACGGGAACTGGCAAATGCTGTACTAGAGCATTTTTTTCCCTATGGAAAGCTGCTGGTTAGACATTCACCAGTGCACCCCAGTTTGGGTAGGTAGTCTTCTCTTCCACCCCCCAAAATCAACTCACTGAGGTCAGCCTTACTCCCTTCCTCAAGCACCTAGCACGGTGCTTTGCTCAGAGCAGGATGTTCACATCTAGATGATCAGCTTCTGGAAATGCAGGGTAAGCAGAAGGGCCATCTAAGAATCCACTCATTCCCCAGCTATGGGCCCAGCCCACCCTCAGCCCCTGGCTGCGGGCTGTGCAGTGCAGGTTTCTGCACTCTTAACAGAGAGACCGGGCCCCACCTGCTGAGAGGGAACAGGCAGGGCTTCATGGAAACAGGTGATGTCCAATCGCCCTTGGCCTCCCCGGATCCCTAAATCTTACACAACAGAGAGGCTTCAGTGACTCCGGAAATGCGCCAGGCAGTTCAGGTCTTGGAAAATGCAAGGTGGATGGTTAAACCAGCCCAGGTAGCATTGATCATCAGCTTACTGGTGGGGTCCGAGGGTTTGATCCAGTTCCCTAAAGCACTGTCTGTACTTTTCAAGGGAGATTGCAAGCGACAGAGAGGAGAGGGAGAGGCGGACCTGGGAGATGCTCTCACAGGATTCCTGAGCCCCTAGGTGTGCGGCCGTGACCCGCAATGCGCCCAGGTCTGTGCAGGGTATGAGAGTAGGGGCAGGTCCTCAGAGAACTGACAGGCTCAGTCATGAGACCAAGCCACTCACACCACAAGACTGTACGGCCGTCCACACTCACGCCCGAGTGTGCCCTGGAAGCCCGTACAAGAGGCAGGGGCTGGGTCCCCATCCCCTCTGCTCCCCACCCCAATGCTCAGTCTGCAGGTCATTCTGAATCATGTGTGTTGAAGAAATCAATCTGAGTTCTGGCCCTTTGCACTTAGTTTCCCCATATGGACAATGAGGTGCCTGGGCTTCGTGGGCTCAGTGATGTCCCTCCCTCCCCATCAGCTTTGCCACCTTCTGTTTCTAGGTTTGAGCCAGCCCAGAGCTCAGGAAAGACTGAGGGTGCAGGGGGTTGCCCCGCCCCCTGACAGGCCCCGCCCCCGACCCTCCCCGCCTCCCTGGCTCTGCCCCTGTGCAAACCAGTGTCTGCTGCCTGGAGCCCACCCAGCTGGCTCGGAGCACCTCCAGCGCCTGCCTGTGGGGGCCGAGTGACGAGCATGAGATGAGAGGGAAGCTCAGCACGTGTCCGCACCGCCATCGCTCCCGCAGCTTCCTCGACTGGAAGGTCGGCAGAGGCACGTCAACACCTTGGCAGCTTCTATTCTAGGCAGACACGCAGAGAGAAGGCTGCGGGGGCGCCTGGACCCTGAAGAGCCAGCCTGGGGTGGATGAGAGCCGAATCACAGGAGGGGCACAAGCTCGCCTGCACCCCACCCCACAGTCCCCAGGGCTCTGGGGAGAAAGGGGGTGGAGAAATGTTTTTTACCGGCATTTTCTGCGTCGTAGACACTTCATAATTTGTCCCTTTTCCTCCTTATCGTAACTCCACGGAGAGATGCTCTGCCCCCATTTTTCAGATGAAGCTCAGTGAGGTGCCGTGTCTTGTCCAAGGTCACTCTGGCCTCCGGGACCAAGATCTTTATGGAAGACAGCTAAAAGGGACTGAGCACCACACTTTGAACAAACCTAGGAAGTAGGAACCACCCACACACTTGCTCACCACCCAGATTTTTCCAGGTGCACAGTGGAGTCCGCCGCTCTTACCTCAACTGATTGTGCACAGGAGCCTCGTGTTCCCTGGCTGACCGGTGTCTAGAGCATCTTGCAGGGAGATGTTCACTTGTGACAACGGAGCTCTGTAGTCCAGGAAGCCTTGAGGGGGCGTGGCGGGGGCTTCCATTCATAGGAGGATGGGGCCAGGTGGGGGGCGGTCAAGATGACGTGACTGCTACCCGGAGGAAAGCCAGTCTGGGATCCCAGACTTAGACCAGCCTTCCCAGGGACCACAGCCCCACTGGGGACCCAGCTCAAGGGATGGGCTGGGAGTCTTTGACTCTCCCCCACTCTGTACCTTCTCCACGTCCCTCTGCTGGTCTCTCCCTCTCACTCACTTTAACTCTCCCACAGAAAAAGGCCCCAGTCTCCTTTTCCCCCATTAAGGTCCAAAGGTCCATGTGAAACTTCTGCAAGGGCACCTTAGACTGTAGCTCCAGTGTCGGTAAAGACAGCCTCTGCTTCCTCGGAAACCAGAGCCTAGATGCTCCCCTCGTACACCCTACACGTGGGCCCTTACCTCGGAAGACTTTTCTAGAAGGGAGGGGGACAGGGACCACAAATGACCCAACGCAGTTTCAGTTTTCCTATCCCTCATCCCAGGAAACGGGAGCTCAAAGAGGCTGGCTAACTTCCCTAAGGCGCCAGGGGGGAACCGCAGGAGCCGGAATCTGAGCCAGGTCAGCACCAAGCCTGTGTCTGCACCAGATCCAGCACCTCTGCCGCTCCTGTCTAGACCAGACCCCAGCTGCGCCTCCGTGGGTCATCTCTTCACCCAGCCTCTGGAGACCCCATCTTTCTCCACAGTTAGCGTCTGCCTGACACACAAGCCTGGGACCCTTCTTAGCCCAGGAGCAGCCCCCAGTCACATCTCCCTCTTTCCGTTGTCCCCCACCCTGCGATTGTCAGGACTCCTGGCTGCCTTTCCCTCCACTTCTATTTTTGGAATGTATTTACCGAGAGCCTGTGAGAAGCCAGGGACTCTACTGGGCGCTGGAGAGATAGAGGTGAGTCAGGAGGACTAGGTGAGAGCTCCCTGCTCTCAGACTTGATATTCCTCTTGGGGGAAGGCAAGTAGATGAACCTCCGGTAAGTGGCACGTGCCAACTAAGAAGGCTACAGAAAGCGAGCTCACCCAGCCTGTCCCTGAGGGGTCCTGCACTGCGTCTGGCCCAACTGGTCCCCTCACTTGACCTTGGGGAGCAATCAGGGGGCAGGAAGATCTACAGGAAAATATCTGGCCAAAGCCTTTTGAGTGTGACATTGTATTAGACTTTCTCACTCACCATGTAAAGTAAAGATTATCCCTGGGTACAGATGACAAAACTGAGGCTCTGAGAGGCCACTCTAAGACACAGGAGCCAGCGGAGACCTGTGTTAGAACCCAGCTCTCTTGACCCCCAGCACAGCTTCCAAGTCACACTGCCTCCCCGGCCAAATATGAGACAGCGGTTTCCCCTTCACTGCCCTCCCTGTACATTGCCCTAGCCTGGAACAGCCTCCCCTCCACCCCCACCCACCTCAGCCCCTGCTGAGAGCAGGAATCTAGGAGTTCCAGAGGCAATCCCAACCAAAGGAGCAATCCCACCGGGAAGCGTTCAGGAGTTGCCATTCATTCATGGCGCAGACTGGTTGCTCAAGTGATCTCAG
>RJWK010029424.1:0-25262 GCA_004363435.1 Platanista minor
TGAAATGTCGTGAAGAACCTAGGGGCATGACGGGAATAAAGACACAGATCTACTAGAGGATGGACTTGAGGATATGGGGAGGGGGAGGGGTAAGCTGTGATAACGTGAGGGAGTGGCATGGACATATGTACACTACCAAATGTAAAACAGATAGCTAATGGGAAGCAGCCGCATAGCACAGGGAGATCAGCTTGGTGCTTTGTGATCACCTGGATGGGTGGGATAGGGAGGGTGGGAGGGAGGGAGACGCAAGAGGGAGGAGATATGGGGACATATGTATATGTATAATTGATTCACTTTCTTATAAAGCAGAAACTAACACCATTGTAAAGCAATTATACTCCAATAAAGATGTAAAAAAAAAAAAAAAAGAAAAAGAAAAAGAAAATCCAGCTATGTGCTATTTTTCCTGCTCCTGGACTTCCCAGAGCTGCCAGGGTAATCTCACAACCACAGTAGTAAATTCTAGCACATGGTTAACCCTCTAGCTACATCAAGGCCTTGCCGTAAACCAGCAGACTTTAACTCTCAATCAGGATGTTTTTAAATTGAAGTATAGCTGATCTACAATATCATATTAGTTTCAGGTGTACAGCAAGGTGATTGAGTATTTTTGCGGATTACATTCCATTAAAAGTTATTCCAAGATACTGGCTATAATTCTCTGTGCTATACAATATATCCTTATTGCTTATCTATTTTTAACGCAGTAGTTTGCATTTGTTAATCCCATACCACGAATGTGTCCCTCCCTCCTTCCCTTTCCCCTTTGGTAACCACTAGTCTGTTTTCTCTATCTGTGAGTCTGTTTTGCTTATACGTTCATTTGTATTAATTTTTAGATTCCGTATATAAGTAATAACCCTACAGTATTTCTCTTTCTCTGTCTGACTTGTTTCACTAAGCATAATATTCTGTAGGTCCACCCCTGTTGCTGCAAATGGTGAAATTTCAGTCTTTTTTATGGCTAATATTCCATTGTATGTATGAGTGTGTGTGTGTGTGTATATGTGTGTGTGTATTTATATGTTGGATATTAACCCCTTGTTGGTCACACCATTTGAAAATATTTTCTCCCATTCTATAGGTTGTCTTTTGTCGATGGTTTTCTTTGGTGTGCAAAAGTTTTTAAGTTTACATAGGCCCTCAACCAGGGCTTTTGATCTCTGTTTTGCATTGACGGTGGAGACCACCTTTATGAACTCTCATCCTCCGATTTAAAAGTGTATGTATACCAATATGGTGGCCACAAGCTACTTGTGGCTACTGAGTACTTGAAAAATGTCTAGCTTAACTGAGGAGCTAAATTTTTAATTTTTATTTACTTTTAATTCATTTAAATGTAGAAACTAAAGCAGTGTAAGTTATTTTCTGCTAAACACATGTATTTGTTTTAGTTGGACTGTTTCACTTTAACCATTGAAAATGTAGCCTCTGAATTAAGATGTGCTGTAAGTGTAAAATACAGTTAATCCTTGAAGAACACGGGGCTAGGGGCGCCAATTCTCCACACAGTCAAAAATCTGGATATAATTTATAGTGGGCCCTCTGCATATGCAACTTTCCTCCCTATGCTCAGTTTGGCATCTGCAGATTCAACCGACCATGATCCTGAAGCACTATGGTATTTACTACTGAAAAAAAATCCACGTATAAGTGGACCCACACAGTTCAAACCCATGTTGTTCAAGGGTCAACTTACACTGAATTTCAAAGACTTAGAAAGAAAAAAAGAATGCAAAATAATTCATTAACAGTTTTATATTGATTCCCTTTTGAAATGATAATTTTTTGGATATTATTTCTATTGGACAGTGCTATGCTATACTCTTCTCAGTTCTTCCTGTATCAGAAGAATAAGTCTCTTCATTTTTTTCCTTCAGGGCCATCCCCCACAAAGTTTATGAATCCTGAATCCATTTGTCCTATAGAATGTCACATAGAATTCCTTTTCTCAATTATCATCAACCATTTGCTCTCTACTAGTTCATTTTTATCAACGAAATATCAAAAAAGAAGGAAGGATGTTTAGTAGCAAGTTCTGCGGAGACTTCCAGGAGGCATGAAGAAAATGACTTGGAATCAACTCAAATAGCCCAAAGCTAAGGGCTGAAAGTCCAAAGCAAATTTCTTTCCTTACCCAAGTGATTAGAGACCAAAAATTGAAGGGCCCATTCCCAAGACAAAATTGAAGAGACCCTCAGTACCTGTGCATTACTACTGCATCTAGTTATACTGAGCTAAGTAATAAGGAGCTTGAAAAATAACTTAATCCAGAGTAGATTCTTAAAAATGGACTAAGATAGTCTGCTAATTGGAATTTTGGAAATATGGCTACAAAAGGACATAACTACCTCCATTTCAGTGAAGGCCAACAACTATTAGTGTTTTGGGGGAATTTTTCACTGCTATTTCTTAGTTTTATTTTTTTAATTTTATTTATTTTTAAAATCTTTATTAGAGTATAATTGCTTTACAATGGTGCATCAGTTTCTGCTTTACAACAAAGTGAATCAGTTATACATACACATATGTCCCCATATCTCTTCTCTCTTGCATCTCCCTCCCTCCCACCCTCCCTATCCCACCCCTCTAGGTGGTCACAAAGCACCGAGCTGATATCCCTGTGCTATGCGGCTGCTTCCCACTAGCTATCTATTTTACTTTTGGTAGTGTGTATATATCTATGACACTCTCTCACTTTGTCACAGTTTACCCTTCCCCCTCCCCATATCCTCACGTCCATTCTCTAGTAGGTCTGCTTCTTTATTCCCGTCTTACCCCTAGGTTCTTCATGACATTTCTTTTTTTCTTAGATTCCATATATATGTGTTAGCATACAGTATTTGTCTTTCTCTTTCTGACATACTTCACTCTGTATGAAGACTCTAGGTCCATCCACCTCACTACAAATAACTCCATTTCGTTTCTTTTTATGGCTGAGTAATATTCCATTGTATATATGTGCCACATCTTCTTTATCCATTCATCCGATGATGGACACTTAGGTTGTTTCCATCTCCTGGCTATTCTAAATAGAGCTGCAGTGAACATTTTGGGGCATGACTCCTTTTGAATTATGGTTTCCTCAGGGTATATGCCCAGTAGTGGGATTATTGGGTCATATGGTAGTTCTATTTGTAGTTTTTTAAGGAACCTCCATACAGTTCTCCATAGTGGCTGTATCAATTTACATTCCCACCAACAGTGCAAGAGGGTTCCCTTTTCTCCACACACTCTCCAGCATTTATTGTTTGTAGAGTTTTTGATGATGGCCATACTGACCAGTGTGAGATGATATCGCATTGTAGTTCTGATTTGCATTTCTCTAATGATTAATCATATTGAGCATTCTATCATGTGTTTGTTGGCAATCTGTATATCTTCTTTCGGGAAATGTCTGTTTAGGTCTTCGGCCCATTTACGGATTGGGTTGTTCGGTTTTTTTGATACTGAGCTGCATGAGGTTGTTGTATGTTTTGGAGATTAATCCTTTGTCAGTTGCTCCATCTGCAAATATTTTCTCCCATTCTGAGGGTTGTCTTTTCGTCCTCATTATGGTTTCCTTTGCTGTGCAAAAAATTTTAAGTTTCATTAGGTCCCATTTGTTTATTTTTGTTTTTATTTCCATTTCTCTAGGAGGTGGGTCAAAAAGGATCTTGCTGTGATTTATGTCATAGAGTGTTCTGCCTATGTTTTCCTCTAAGAGTTTGAATGGTGTCTGGCCTTACATTTAGGTCTGTAATCCATTTTGAGTCTCTTTTTGTGTATGGTGTTAGGGAGTGTTCTAATTTCATTCTTTTACATGTAGCTGTCCAGTTTTCCCAGCACCACTTATTGAAGAGGCTGTCTTTTCTCCACCGTATATTTTTGCCTCCTTTATCAAAGATAAGGTGACCATATGTGCATGGGATTATCTCTGGACTTTCTATCCTGTTCCATTGATCTATATTTCTGCTTTTGTGCCAGTACTGTACTGTCTTGATTAATGTAGCTTTGTATTATAGTCTGAAGTCAGGGAGCCTCATTCCTCCACCTCCGTTTTGTTTTCTCAAGATTGCTTTGGCTATTCGGGGTCTTTTGTGTTTCCATACAAATTGTGAAATTTTTTGTTCTAGTTCTGTAAAACATGCCAGTGATAGTTTGATAGGGATTGCATTGAATCTGTAGATTGCTTAGGGTAGTAGAGTCATTTTCACAATGTTGATTCTTCCAATCCAAGAACATGGTATATCTCTCCATCTGTTTGTATCGTCTTAATTTCTTTCATCAGTGTCTTATAATTTTCTGCATACATGTCTTTTGTCTCCTTAGGTAGCTTTATTCCCAGATATTTTATTCTTTGTGTTGCAATGGTAAATGGGAGTGTTTCCTTAATTTCTCTTGCAGATTTTTCATCATTAGTGTATAGGAATGCAATAGATTTCTGTGCAGTAATTTTGTAATCTGCTACTTTACCAAATTAATTGATTAGCTCTAGTAGTTTTCTGGTAGCATCTTTAGGATTCTCCATGTATAGTATCATGTCATCTGCAAACAGTGACTGCTTTGCTTCTTCTTTTCCAATTTCGATTCCTTTTATTTCTTTCTCTTCTCTGATTGCTGTGGCTAAAACTTCCAAAAGTATGTTGAATAATAGTGGTGAGAGTTGGCAACCTTGTCTTGTTCCTGATCTTAGTGGAAATGGTTTCAGTTTTTCACCATTGAGGACGATGTTGCTGTGGGTTTGTCATATATGGCCTTTATTATGTTGAGGAAAGTTCCCTCTATGCCTACTTTCTCCAGGGTTTCTATCATAAATGGGTGTTGAATTTTGTCGAAAGTTTTCTCTGCATCTATGGAGATGATCATATGGTTTTTCTCCTTCAGTTTGTTAATATGGTGTATCACATTGATTGATATGTGTATATTGAAGAATCGTTGCATTCCTGGGATAAACCCCACTTGATCATAGTGTATGATCCTTTTAATGTGCTACTGGATTCTGTTTGCTATTATTTTGTTGAGGATTTTTGCATCTATATTCACCACTGATATCGGCCTGTAGTTTTCTATTTTCGTGACATCTTTGTCTGGCTTTGGTATCAGAGTGATGGTGGCCTTGTAATATGAGTTGAGGAGTGTTTCTCCCTTTGCTATATTTTGGAAGAGTTTGAGAAGGATAGGTGTTAGCTCGTCTCTAAATGTTTGATAGAATTCGCCTGTGTAGTCATCTGGTCCTGGGCTTTTTTTGTTGGAAGATTTTTAATCACAGTTTCAATTTCAGTGCTCAGAATTTGTCTGTTCATATTTACTATTTCTTCCTGGTTCAGTCTCGGAAGGTTGTGCATTTCTAAGAATTTGCCCATTTCTTCCAGGTTGTCCATTTTATTGGAATATAGTTGCTTGTAGTAATCTCTCATAATCCTTTGTATTTCTGCAGTGTCAGTTGTTACTTCTCCCTTTTCATTTCTGATTCTATTGATTTGAGTCTTCTCCCTTTTTTTTTTTTTTGATGAGTCTGGTTAATGGTTTATCAATTTTGTTTATCTTCTCAAAGAACCAGTTTTTAGTTTTATTGATCTTTGCTATCATTTCCTCCATTTCTCTTTCATTTATTTCTGATTTGATCTTTATGATTTCTTTCCTTCTGCTAATTTTGGTGGTTTTTTGTTGCTGTTCTTCTTTCTCTAATTGCTTTAGGTATAAGGTTAGGTTGTTTATTTAAGATATTTCTTGTTTCTTAATGTAGGCTTGTATAAGTATAAACTTCCCTCTTGGAACTGCTTTTGCTGCATCCCATAGGTTTTGGGTCGTTGTGTTTTCATTGTCATTTGTTTCTAGGTATTTTTTGATTTCCTCTTTGATAACCAAGACAGTGATCTCTTGGTTATTAAGTAGTGTGTTGTTTAGCTTCCATGTGTTTGTAGTTCTTACAGATTTTTTTCCTGTAATTAATATCTAGTCTCATAGCATTGTGGTCAGAAAAGATAACTGATACAATTTCAATTTTCTTAAATTTACCAAGGCTTGATTTGTGACTCAAGATATGATCTATCCTGGAGAATGTTCCATGCGCACTTGAGAATAATGTGTATTCTGTTGTTTTTGGATGGAATGTCCTATAAATTTCAATTAAGTCCATCTTGTTTAATGTATCATTTAAAGCTTGTGTTTCCTTATTTATTTTCATCCTGGATGATCTGTCCATTGGTGAAAGTGTGGTGTTAAAGTCCCCTACTATGATTGTGTTACTGTTGATTTCCCCTTTTATGGCTGTTAGTATTTGCCTTATGTATTGAGGTGCTCCTGTGTTGGGTGAATAAATATTTGCAATTATTATAGCTCCTTCTTGGGTCGACCCCTTGATCATTATGTAGTGTAATTCTTTGTCTCTTGCAATAGTCTTTATTTTAAAGTCTATTTTGTCTGATATGAGAATTGCTACTCCAGCTTTCTTTTGGTTTCCATTTGCATGGAATATCTTTTTCCATCCCCTCACTGTCAGTGTGTATGTGTCCATAGGTCTGAAGTGGGTCTTTTGTAGACAGCATATATACGGGTCTTGTTTTTGTATCCATTCCGCTAGTCTATGTCTTTTGTTTGGAGCATTTAATCCATTTACATTTAAGGTAATTATCGATATGTATGTTCATGTTACCATTTTCTTAATTGTTTTGGGTTTGTTATTGTAGGTCTTTTCCTTCTCTTGTGTTTCCTGCTAGAGAAGTTCCTTTAGCATTTGTTTTAAAGGTGGTTTGGTGGTGCTGAATTCTCTTAGCTTTTGCTTGTCTGTAATGCTTTTAACTTCTCTGTCAAATCTGAATGAGATCCTTGCTGGGTAGAGTAATCTTGGTTGTAGGTTTTTCTCTTTCATGACTTTAAATATGTCCTGCCATTCCCTTCTGGCTTGCAGAGTTTCTGCTGAAAGATCAGCTGTTAACCTTATGGGGATTCCCTTATGTGTTATTTGTTGTTTTTCCCTTGCTGCTTTTAATATTTGTTCTTTGTATATAATTTTTGATAGTTTTATTAATATTTGTCTTCCAGGTCACTTATCCATTCTTCTGCCTCAGTTATTCTGCTATTGATCCCTTCTAGAGAATTTTTAATTTCATTTATTGTGTTGTTCATCTCTGTTTTTTGCTCTTTAGTTTTTCTAGGTCCTTGTTAAACATTTCTTGTATTTTCTCCATTCTAATTCCAAGATTTTGGATCATCTTTACTATCACTACTCTGAATTCTTTTTCAGGTAGACTGCCTATTTCCTCTTCAGTTGTTAGGTCTGGTGGGTTTATGCCTTGCTTCTTCATCTGCTTTGTATTTCTCTGTCTTCTCATTTTGCTTAACTTACTGTGTTTGGGGTCTCCTTTTCACAGGCTGCAGGTTCGTAGTTTCCATTGTTTTTGGTGTCTGTCCTCCTTGGCTAAGGTTGGTTCAGTGGGTTGTGTAGGCTTCCTGATGGAGGGGACTAGTGCCTGTGTTCTGGTGGATGAGGCTGGATCTTGTCTTTCTGGTGGGCAGGTCCATGTCTGGTGGTGTGTTTTGGGGTGTCTGTGGCCTTATTATGATTTTAGGTAGCCTCTGTGCTAATGGATGGAGTTGTGTTCCTGTCTTGCTAGTTGTTTTGCATAGGGTTTCCTCACTGTAGCTTGCTGGTCATTGAGTGGAGCTGGGTCTTGGCCTTGAGATGGAGATCTCTGGGAGATTTTTTCCGTTTGATATTATGGAGAGGTGGGAGGTCTCTTGTGGATCGGTGTCCTGAACTTGGCTCTCCCACCTCAGTGGCACAGCCCTGACACCTGGCTGGAGCACCAAGAGGCTGTCCTCCACATGGCTCAGAATAAAAGGGAGAAAAAGAAAGAAAGAAGATGATAAAATAAAATAAAGAAAAGAAAAAAAACCGGACAGACAGAACCCTAGGACAAATGATAAAAACAAAGCTCTACAGACAAAATCACACACAGAAGCATACACATACACACTCACAAAAAGAGAAAAAGGGAAAAAGACATATATAACGTTGCACCCAAAGTCCACCACCTCAATTTGGGATGATTCATTGTCTATTCAGGTATTCCATCAATGCAGGGTACATCAAGTTGATTGCGGAGATTTAATCCTCTGCTCCTGAGGCTGCTGGGAGAGATTTCCTTTTCTCTTCTTTGTTCTCACAGCTCCCGGGGCTCAGCTTTGGATTTGAACCCGCCTCTGCATGTAGATCACCTGAAGGTGGCTGTTCTTTGCTCAGACAGGACGGGGTTAAAGGAACAGCTGACTCGGGGGCTTTGGCTCACTCAGGCCAGGGGGAGGGAGGGCCACAGAGTGCGGGGCGAGCCTGCGGCGGCAGAGGCCAGCGGGACGTTGCACCAGCCTGAAGCGCGCTGTGCGTCCTCCCGGGGAAGTTGTCCCTGGATCACGGGACCCTGGCATTGGCGGGCTGCACAGGCTCTGGGAGGGGAGGTGTGGAGAGTGACCTGTGCTCGCACACAGGCTTCTTGGTGGCGGCAGCAGCAGCCTTAGTGTCTCAGGCCCGTCTCTGGGGTCCGCGCTGGTAGCCGCGGCTCGCGCCCGTCTCTGGAGCTCCTGTAAGCTGCGCTCTTAATGCCCTCTCCTCACGCACCAGGAAACAAAGAGGCAACAAAAAGTCTCTTGCCTCTTCAGCAGTTCCAGACCTTTTCCCGGACTCCCTCCCAGCTAGCCGTGGTGCACTAGCCCCGTTCAGGCTGTGTTCATGCCACCAACCCCAGTCCTCTCCCTGGGATCCGACTGAATCCCAAGCCTCAGCTCCCAGCCCCCCGCCCACCCCAGCGGGGGAGCAGACAAGCTTCTCGGGCTGGTGAGTGATGGTCATCACAGATCCTCTGTGCAGGAATCTCTCCGCTTTGCCCTCCGCGCCCCCGTTGCTGTGCTCTCCTCCGTGGCTCCGGAGCTCCCCATCTCCGCCACCATCAGTCTCCGCCCGCGAAGGGGCTTCTAGTGTGTGGAAACCTTTCCTCCTTCACAGCTCCCTCCCACTGGTGCAAGTCCCGTCCCTATCCTTCTGTCTCTGTTTTTTCTATTTTCATTTGCCCCACCCAGGTACGTGGGGAGTTTCTTGCCTTTTGGGAGGTCTGAGGTCTTCTGCCAGCGTTCAGTGGGTGTTCTGTAGGAGCTGTTCCACATGTAGATGTATTTCTGTTGTATTTGTGGGGAGGAAGATGAGTTCCATGTCTTACCCCTCTGCCATCTTGAAGCTCCTCCCCCCCACTGTTATTTCTTATTGTTAATACTATTTTTTAATTTTTTTTCCTCCTTTGAGGATGTACGATGGGAGGAAATTATTGATATATGTCTCTCCCCCTGAGACTGACTGGGAGCTTAAGCCAGCTTCCAAATGGAAGTAGAGGCCAACAGGTCAAATCCCTGGGGCTACCATAAAAAAGTAACTGCTAATCTTTACAGAGATCCAAGCTGAGCTCTTGTAGGTCCCCTTATTCCTTAACAAAAAGGAGTACTGGATCCATATGTTGCTATCATCTTATCGAAAGTCCATCAAAAAAAGGGCTAATAAAAATAAAATTTAAAAAAAAGGGCTAGCAGATTGTTTCATCTCTGAGTTTCATCTTTGAATGTACCTGAATTTTAAACAATTCCCTTTCAAATCTATGGTTTCAATCTGTAGTCCCTGATAAACTTCTGGTATAGAGCAAAGGTCTTGTTGTTGGCAGCCTGGATTTTGAATTTTGAGACCTCTTTGTGTAGACCTTTTTGGATTTCTTTATGTAGAAATAAGAGAGGAGGGAATTTGTGTATTTACACATGTGCCTTCATGCATACCTATGTATGACAGAGTACAGAAACTAACACCAGAATAAAATTAAAATAGAACTGGCATTTCAGAGAAATTTGAGCTGCTCTCAAAAGTAGGTTCATCTGACTTCCTTCCAAAGAGAACAGTATGGAAAGGGGGAGAAGGAGTGTCTTTACAGTAAAGAAACCTGATAAACACTATCACCAAGCTGGTAGTCCAGTCAACATCAACAGTGATAAGCCATGTTGATACTATGTACCCTTGATATGATGTAATAAGAATGGCCCTTTATCTCTGGGGCCTTTTTCCCCAAAACATATAACACCAGTCTAGCCATGATAAAAAAAAAAAAAATCAGAAAAATCCCAAATGGGGAACATTCTGCAAAGTATCTGATGAATACTCCTCAGAAGTGTCAAGGTCATCAAAAACAAGGAGAGTTTGAAAAACTGTCACAGCCAAGAGAAGCCTAAGTAGAATGACAACTATATGTAATGTGGTGTCCTGAATGTCGTCTTGGAACAGAAAAAGGATATTAGGTAAAAAACTAAGGAAATCTGAGTCAGTTACAGATTTAAGCTAATAATAATGCATCAATATTGATTCATTCATTATAGCAAATGTACCATACTAATACAAGATATTAACAATAGGCAAACTGGGTGCGGGGTATATGGGAACTCTCCATACCCATATTGTTCTAAAATGAAAAGTTTATTAAAAATTAAAAAAGAGAAATGCTGCTTATTTGTTCCAGTGTAGGTCCCTAGTAGATTATTAAATAAAATGAATATAAATGACTTGTTATGAACCTTGCTATAATAATGTCCTTGAGTTCATGCCATAGAACTACCTTATAAATATGATCATTGTAGGACAAGCTTCTGTTAGTGCCTTAGTAATTAAAAGTCCCAAATAGTATTCCTCACC
Source organism: Platanista minor (assembly GCA_004363435.1). NCBI lineage: Eukaryota > Metazoa > Chordata > Mammalia > Artiodactyla > Platanistidae > Platanista > Platanista minor. The sequence continues at coordinate 10,703 of RJWK010029424.1, forward strand.
CCCAAGAAAAAGTGAGTGGATCCCTGGGTCACACAGGACTTAAACAGATAATAGCATCACCCTGGCCCACTGTATTGCCTATTCTGCTGCTGGCTGAAACCTACTGTTATTCATGACATTAATAATTGGATTTTCTTGGAAAAAATATTTCTCAGTGTAATAAAAATACCATGAAATTCAACTCTGTGTAGTATCTCTTAATAACCCAACCTGCTCTCCATTGCAAAGTGAACAAATTTGGAAAGAAGCTTGTAGACATATAGAATAAAGTATTTGTTTAATTTGCTAACCACACTTTTCTGTTCAGTTTTTCTCAATTCAGCTAATAAATTAAAGTTGCAGATTGACTCATACTACTTTCCAACTAAAAAGCAGAATCTCTATAATTTTAACCACTTCTTTGATTTTAGAAAACAAAGCTAGATTTTTTCAAAAGATGTTGCAAATTGAATAATTTGGTATTATGCTTTCATGGAAGATTGCTTTCAGAAAGAGTTTAATTATCATTAGGAGTGTGTGCAGTTTTTTTATTCAGAGTGCAAAAATATGGTAATGAGAAAAACAGATCATTCATGCTGTTTATTCAGCAAATACTGAAAAAATATCTGCTATGTCCCAGGCCCTGTGCTGAGCACATGAATATAATGGGGGCCAAAACAGATGCAGGCCATGCCTCTTGATGCAGGATAACATTAACCAAGTAATTTATGTCAGACTATGTAACTAATTTGACTGAGGAGTCTCAACAACTTGGGTACAAACACAGAACTGTTTTCTTTTTCCAGTAAATGTTTTCAATTCTGCTCTGTTAATCCTCCTTTTTACTGGGTAGCAGGACCCCTAATATCATCTCAGTTCTGTCCCTTTCAGTTGTTCAAACAGGATGTCTTTGGTTATTAGGACTCAGTTCTCTTTCTTTTAAAATTTCAATCACGTTTGATAGAGGCTCCCCTTTCCTACCTTGCAAGCTGACTTACAGCTTAGGTGGGTAGAGGTGGAATGTGATTGGATCTTTCACACCACACCCCTCCTTCCTTGAAGTTTCCCTCCTTCCAAGCCCAGAGGGATAAGAGAAAAAGATATCTGCTTATGGGACAGACCAGGCGATGCTGATGTTCCCTTTCTCCCAGTCATCTCTACTGATCATGCTTGTTGCGCATAGACATGGTATTGCGAACCAGTGCCCAACAAGTTCACTGATGAGAAATTTATCCCAAGTAACTTGCCTAGGTTTAGTGGTCCCTTGGGAGATTCAGCCATATCTTCCAGCTGGTGGCCTCAAACTGTACTCCTCTGATGTGCATGCTCCTGGAACAGCAAGCCTGCCACTCCAACTCTGCTCCATGGTCCCAATTCTGGAGTGTATAGGAATGGGCAAAATTTATTTTCTGTATCTATCTGGAAACACAAATTTTTTACCTGGCTTGACATTACCAAACCCTATGTCCTCTCAGACCTCCTTCCTGCTCTTTACCCTTCTTGGGCAGGAACAGGTTAACAAGTCTAGTAGCAAGAGTACATCCAACTAGAAAAGGAAATGTCAGTCTCCAGATGCCCTCTTAATTACCAGCAATTCTCTTGCCCACCACTCCCCACTTCCTGAGTTTCAGTGGAAACTAATCAAGCTTACCCCTTCCCTACAGAGAAATGAAAGAAAGGAAATATTCCACACTGAGGCTTTCAATGGTCACTTAGTATATCAGCTAATTATGCAGTGGCCCATGCCCCAGCCTGTGAGATGCCTGAAGCTTCTGGGCCTCCAGAGAGGAAATGTGGGAAATTACAGATGAAACGTATGTGAAATGTGTGCAGGAAACAGAGCCTGAGCAATCCAGATGCAAAGCATCTGTTTTGCAGTATCTATTAGAGCTGAACACATGCCTACCATATGACACAGCAATTTTACTCCTAGGTGTATACTCAACAAAAACGAGTACATAAGCACCCCAAAGGCACAACAGTGTTCATAAAAGCATTTTTCATAATAGCCAACACTGAAAATAAATAGTAGAAATTTATTAGAAAGGCTAAACAAATTGTGGCATTCTTTGAAGCAAAGAGAAGAGACAAACTCCTGCTATATGCAACATGGATAAATTTCACAAATTATAATACGGAGAGAAAGAAACCAGAAGCAAAAAAAAAATACATAATGTATGGTACCATTTATATGAAGCTCAAAAGTAGACAACACTAAATGATGGTGCTAGGTGTCAGGATAATGACTACCCCTGGGGAGGAAAAGTGTGTTAAGGTAGAAGAATGGGTGCTTTGAATGCTCTATTTCTTAATCTAAAGTGTTCACTGAACTCTACACTTATAATCTGTGCAGCCTCTTGTGAAGTACATGAATTACACTTCAACAGAATGATTGTTAAAAGAAAAAGACAATTTAATTCCTTCTCAAAAAAGTTAGCAGTTGTTATATAAAAACTGTGCCCAAAAAAGCTGATTTAACACACGCAGCCTCAGAAGTTAGTATTGATACTTATATATTCTCAGGTGAAGCATGACTTTTCATTTCATTTCATTTATGAGCAAACTCATAAATTATCTTGCTTTTTTTCAATTCTAAGTGTTCTTTGCATGTACCAAAGTGAAGTGAGAATGTGTTGGCTCCAACAGCAGAAAAAGTGTTCAATTATGTCAGTTTTATATCAAAGACTCCAGATGCTTCAGAGAGAAAGTCAGTTAGGATAACTCCAATAATAGTTCATTGTTTTCCTCCACTGCAGGAGATCAAGGTTGGAAGTTCATTACAATAAGAGTGAAATGGCTCGCACAATTGTGAATGCTATTGTAAATTCAGTTTAAAATTTCAACATTGAAGATACATTTACTTGGCTTTTACAGTTATAATATTTTGGTTTAATGCACATATATTTTTATTGAAAGTATTTTAAAGTAGGACAATTTTATAGGCCTATCAATATAACAAAACCAATATGTTACATAGTTAATAAATTCAAAAAAATTATATAATTTTAATGATTTTAACCATCCCCCTCAATAGTATACCAGTTATCTTATATGTTATATATAAAGTTCACTTTCAAAAGTGTCCCAAATAAGGAGTGACATGAACAAGATAACAGAATAAGAAGCCCCAAACCTCATTCCCCCACAGAGACACAATTAACAACAACGTATGGTACAAAGGCTTTTTGAGAACTCCAGAAAACTGTTAAGAAGTCACAATACCCCAAGCAAGTGCAAAGCAAGAACAGCTGTATTGAAATGAGTGAAAAAAGCCGTTGCTTTTCACCTAAGATAACCTTTCCTCCAAGCTAGCACACCTCAGTCTGATCAGGAGAAAATGCTCAGCTCATGACTTCTCCCTCAGGAGGGAAAGAGTAGTACATTCATCCAACATTCCAGCTTTTCAGGAGCTACCAAGGACTAGTATCTGTCTAGCCTGATTTGGAACGCTGATGAAGAACTGACATACTTTGGGTGCCTGAGGGCCACTGAAAATGAAAGAGAGCTCAGTGGCTTGGTGCTGCACCAGAGAGCCTGAGGTTCAGAGAGACATCAGAGGGAGCAAGAGATTATGAGCACCAGAAAAAGAAACAGGCAAACCTCTCTACCTGGGAAATTGCATGTACAAGGCCAGAGAAGACATATCCTCAGAAAGTTTGAGAGGCCTCCAGAATCTCTACCGAGGCTGATTGGTGAAAGTCTTCCCCTGTACAAAGGCAGTCTGTAAAGAATGGGAGAGGTGGCTGTTCTTTCAAATACCCAAATCCCAGCAAAATATAACAAGACATATGAAGCAACAGGGAAACATGACACAGTCAATGGAACCGAATAAATCTCCAGAAACTAACCCTAAGAAATGGAAATCAATTAATTATGTGGTAAAGAACTTAAGATAACCATCTTAAAGAATCTCAGTGGGCTACAAGATAACACAGACAACTAAAAAAAAAAAGAAAAAATCAGGAAATGATACATGACCAAAAATCAGAATATCAACAAACAGACAGAAACTATTAAAAACAACCAAAGAGAAAGTCTGGAGCTGAAGAATACAATTATTGAATTGCACGATTCACTAGAGGGTTTCAAAATCAGACTTGATCAAGCTGAAGAAAATATCAGTGAACTCAAAGACAAATCATTTGAAATTGTTGAATCAGAGGAGCAAAAAGGAAAAAAGAATGAATACAAGTGAAGCGGTCCTAAGGGATTAACCAGAGACCACAGAGCAGACCACTTATGGGAGTATTTGTGGAGTATAATAGGAATCCCAGAAGAAGAAGAGAGAGAAAAGGGAGCAGAGAGCTTAAACAAAGAAATAATTGTCAAAAACTTCCCAAATTTAAGGAGGAAAATGGACATCCAACTTTAAGAAGCTCAACAATACCAACTAAGACAAATCCAAAGAATTCCACACCAATACACATTATAATTGAATTGTCAAGTCAAAGATGAAGAAAAAAATCTTGAAAACAACAAGAAAAAAGTGAATTTTCGTGTACAAGGAAGCTCCCATAATTATCAGTAGATTTCTCAATAGAAACCGTGCAGGCCAGAAAAGAGTGGGCTAGTATATTCAAAGTGCTAAAAGGAAAAAAAAAAAACCTGTCAAATAAGAAGCTTATATCCAGCAAAACTATCCTTCAGAAATGAAGAAGAAATAGACTTTCCCAGATTAAAAAACAAACAACAAAAAAACACTAGACCTGCCTTACAAGAAATGCTAAAAGGAGTGCTTCAAGTTGAAATGAGAGGATGCTAGAAAGCAACACAAAAGCATATAAAAATATATAGCTCTCTAGTAAAGCTAAATATTTAGACAAATACACAATCCTGTAATATTGTAATGGCGGTACATAATCACTTTTATAGAATTTAAAATATAAAAGCATAAAAAATAATCGCCATAATTATAAAACTGTTAAGTGACACACATATAAAAAGATGTAATTTGTGACATGAACAATATAATATAAAGTAAGAGAGATGTAAGAGTAGAGTGTTTTTATGCAATTGAAGTTGTTATCAGCTTAAAATACATTGTTAGAGGGGAGCTCAAGGTGGCAGAGTAGGAGGATGAAGAGCTCACCTTCTGCCATGAACACATCAAAAATACATCTACATGTGGAGCAATTCTCACTGAAAACAAACTGAAAACTGGCAAAAAGACTTGTACAACAAAGGCTGTAAGAAAGATCCACATGGAATCATGAAAGATTCACTAGAGAGTTTCAAAAGCAACTTGATCAAGCAGAAGAAAGTATCAGTGAACTCAAACAATCTATAGGAAAGGAAAAATTCCACTAGCAAAGGCAAATACATAATAAAAACTGTGGATCAACCACTTAAATAAGCTAGTACAAAGATTAAAAGACAAAAAAATTGTAAAATCAACTATAACTACAATAAATAGTGAAACAATAAACATGAAGATGTAAAATATGACCTCAGAAACACAAAAACGGGGACATCCCTGGTGGTCCAGTGGTTAAAATTTTGCCTTCCACTGCAGGGCATGTGGGTTCAATCCCAGGTCGGGGAGCTAAGATCCCACATGCCTTGTGGCCAATAATCCAAAACATAAAACAGAAGGAATATTGTAACAAATTCAATAAAAGACTAAAAATGGTCCACATCAAAAAAAAAACCCCACAAAAGTGGGGGACGGGAGTAAAAAAATGTAAATCTTTAGAATGTACTTGAACTTAAAGGACTACCAGTTTAAAACAAATAGATATAGGTCAACACACATGAACCCCGTGGTAACCACAAACCAAAAACCTACAATAGATACACAAAAACAAGACATAAAGGAACACAAGCATATCACTAAGGGATCCATCAAACCACAAGGGAAGAAACTAAGAGAAGAAGAAATGAAGGGCTTCCCTGGTGGTGCAGTGGTTGAGAGTCTGCTTGCCAATGCAGGAGACACGGGTTCGTGCCCCAGTCCGGGAAGATCCCACATGCTGCAGAGCGGCTGGGCCCGTGAGCCATGGCCGCTGAGGCTGTGCGTCCAGAGCCTGTGCTCCACAACGGGAGAGGCCACAACAGTGAGAGGCCCACATACCGCAAAAAAAAAGAAGAAATGAACAGAAAAGAACTACAAAAACACCCAGAAAATAAGTAACAAAATGGCAATAAGTACATACATATCAATAATCACTTTAAATGTCAGTGGACTAAATGCTCCAATCAAAAGACATAGGGTGACTGACTGGATTAACAAACAAGACCCATCTACATGCTGCTTACAAGAGACTCCCTTCAGGGCTAAAACACAGACTGAAAGTGAGGGAATGGAAAAAGATATTTCATGCATATGGAAATGACAAGAAAGTTGGGGTAGCAATTCTCTCATAACAGACAAAATTGACTTTAAAACAAAGTCTATAACAGAAGACAAAGAAGGACATTATATAATGACAAAAGGATTAATACAAGAAGAGGATATAACACTTGTTAACATATATGCACCTAATACAGGAGTACCTAAATATATAAAGCAAATATTAACAGACATAAAAGGAGGAATTGGGGACTTTACCACTCCACTTACATCAATGGACAGATCTTCCAGATAGAATCCAGACAGAAAATCAATAAGGAAACAGTGAACATAAATGACACATTAGACCAGTGGGACTTAATAGATATCTACAGGACAGTCCATCCCAAAACAGCAGAATACACATTCTTTCAAATGCATATGGAATGATCTCTAGGATATATCACAAAACAAGTCTCAACAAATTTGAGAGGATAGAAACTATATCAAGCATTTCTTCTGACCACAACAGCATAAAACTAGAAATCAATTACAGGAAGAAAAATGAGAAAAACACAAACACATGGAAAATAAAAAACATACTACTAAAAAAGAACAAAAAAACCCACAATGGGTCAATGAAGAAATCAAAGAGGAAATCAGAAAATACCCTAGGATAAATAAAAATGAAAACAAAACTTTTCAGATCTATGGGATGCAACAAAAATAGTTCTAAGAAGGAAGCATATAGCAATACAGGCCTACCTGAAGAAACAAGAAAAATCTCAAATGAACAACCTAACCTACCAACTAAAGGAATTAGAAAAAAAGGAACAAAAAAACCCCAAAGTCAGCAGAAGGCAGGAAATAAAAAAGATCACAGAGGAAATAAATAAAATAGAGACCAATAAAACAATAGAAAAGGTCAATGAAACCAAGAGCTAGTTTCTTGAAAAGATAAACAAAATTGGTAAGTCTCTAGCCAGGCTCATCAAGAAAAAAAGAGAGAGGATCCAAATAAAGAAAATAAAAAATGAAAGAGTTGGTATCATAACAACTGATACCACAGAGATTCAAAAAATCATTAAAGAAGAGTACAAACAGTTACATGACAAAAAATTGGACAACATAGAAGAAATGGACAAATTTCTACAAACACGCTACTTTCCAAAACTGAATCATGAAGAAATAGACAAACTGAACAGACTGCTCACTAGCAGTAAAATTGAATTTTTAATTAAAAAAAAAAAAAAACTCCCAGCATACAGAAGTCCAAGACCAACAGCTTCACAGAGGAATTCTACCAAAAATATAAAGAAGAGGTAATACCTATCCTTCTCAAACTATTCCAAAAAAAATTAAAGAGGACAGAACATTCCCAAATTCATTATACAAGACCTCCAATACCCTGATACCAAAAGCAGACAAAGATACTTTTAAAAAAAGAAAGAAAAGAAAATTACAGGCCAATATCTCTGATGAGTAAAGATGCAAAATCCTCAACAAAGTATTAGCAAACCAAATTCAACAATATATAAAAAGGGTCATACACCATAACCAAGTGGGATTTATTCCAGAGATGTGACATTGGTTCAATATTCTCAAATCAATCAATGTGATACATCACAGTAACAAAGGAAGGATAAAAATCACATGATCAACTCAACAGATACAAAAAAAGCATTTGACAAAGTTCAAAATCCATTCATTATAAAAATTCTCATCAATGTTTGTATAGAGGGAACATATTTCAACATAACAAAGGCCGTTTATGACAAACCCACAGCTAACATCATACTCAAAAGTAAAAAAAGCTGAAAGCTTTTCCTCTAAAATCAGGAATAAGATAGGGATGCTCACTCTCACCACTTCTATTTAACATAGTATTGGCATTCCTAGCCACAGCAATCAGATAAGAAAAAGAAATAAAAGGCATCTAAATTGAAAGGGAAGTTAACTGTCACTATTTGCAGGTGACATGATAATATATATATATATAAAACCCTAAAGTCTCACACACTAAAAAACTATTATAAGTAATAAATTCAGTAAAGTTGCAGGATACAAGATTAATATATAGAATCTGTTGCTTTTCTATACACTAACAATGAACCATCAGAAAGAGAATTCAAGAAAACAATCTCATGTATAATTGCATCAAAGAAAATAATATACCTAGGAATAAACTTAACCAAGGAGGTGAAAGACTTATACTCTGAAAACTATAAGAGACTGATAAAGGGAACTGAAATTGGCAGAAATAAATGTAAAGATATGCCATGTTCATGGATTGGAAGGATTAATATTATTAAAATGTCCATACTACCCAAAGCAATCTACAGATTTAATGCAATTCCTATAAAAATACCCATGATATTTTTCACAGAACTAGAACAAATAACCCTAAAATTTATATGGAACCACAAAAGACCCCAAATTCCCAAAGCAATCTTGAGAAAAAAGGACAAAGCTGAAGGTATCACACTCCCTGACTTCAGACTATACTCCAAAGCTCCAGTTATCAAAGCAGTATGGTACTGGCACAAAAAACAGATGTGGAGATCAATGGAACAGGATAGAAAGCCCAGCAATAAACCTACACACCTACGATCAACTAACCTACAACAAAGGAGGGAAGGGTATACAATGGAGAAAAGACAGTCTCGAACGGATCAATAAGTGGTGCTGGGAAAACTGGACAGCTACATGTAAAAGAATGAAATTAGAAAATTTGCTCACACCATATACAAAAATAATATCAAAATGGATTAAAGACCAAGTGTAAGACCAGAAGCTACAAAACTCCTAGAAGAAAATATAGGCAAAACTCTCTTTGATGTAAATCATAGCAATATTTTTTGCACCTGTTTCCTAAGGCAAAGGAAACAAAAGCAAAAATAAACAAATGGGACCTAACTAAATGTAAATGCTTTTGCACTACAAAGGAAACCAACAGCAAAACAGAAAGACAACCTACTCAATGGGAGGAAAAAGTTTGCAAATGATATGATTAATAAGGGTTTAATATCCAAAATATATAAACAGCTCATATAACTCAACATCAAAAAAACAACCTGATTTTTTTTAATGGGAAGAAGACCTGAATAGACATTTTTTCCAAAGAAGACATACAGCTGGCCAACAGGCACATGAAAAGATGCTCAACATCACTAATCATCAGAGAAATGCAAATCAAAGCCACAGTGAGATTATCACCTCACACTTGTCAGAATGGCTATCATCAAAAAGCCTACAAATAACAAATGTTGGTGAGGGTGTGGAGAAAATGGAACCCTTGTACACTGCTGGTGGGAATGTGAATTGGTACAGTCACCATGGAAAACAGCATGGGGTTTCCTCAAAATACTGAAAATAGAACTACCATATGACCCAGCAACTCCACTCCTGGGTATATATTCAAAGAAAACAACAACACTAATTCGAAAAGATACATACACCCCAATGTTCACAGCAGTGTTATTTACAATAGCCAAGGTATGGTAGCAACATAAGTGCCCATCAACAGATGAATGAATAAAGAAGACATGGTATATATATACAGTGAAATATTACTCAGTCTTAAAAAATAATGAAATTCTGCCATTTGCAACAATGTGGATGGACCTAGAAGGTATTATGCTTTGTGAAATAAGTCAGACAGAGAAGACAAATACTGTGTGTTATCTTATATGTGGACTCTAAAAAGTAACACTAATGAATATAACAAAACAGAAATAGACGAGAGGAAAGGGGAAAGGGGCTAGATAGCGGTAAGGGATTTAGAGGTACAAACTACTATGTATAGAATAAATAAGTTACAAGAACATATTGTACATTACAGGGAATATAGTATTTTATTATAATTTTAAATATATAAAAATTTTGAGTCACTATGTTGTACACCTGAAACTAATATAATATTATAAATCAAATATATTTCAATTAAAAAAATAGATTGTTATACTATAAAATGTTTCAGATAATCTCCATGGTAAGAAAATACCTAGAGAATGAGAACAGAATCACAGCCTGCACTGTAAAAAACCAACCAAACACAAAGGAAGACACTGAGAGAGAAATGAGACATAAAGGAAAAATTAACAAAATGGCAATAGTAAGTCCTTCCCTATCAGTACTTTACATATAAATGGATTAAACGTCCCAAATCAAAAGACATCAAATGACTAAAATGGATTTTAAAAAAAGATCCAACTATATGCTGTCTACAAGAGACTCACTTTAGATGTAAGGACACCCATAGGCTGAAAGTGAAAGGATAGAAAAAGATAGTAACCAGAAGAAAGATAGGGTGATAGAAAAAGATAGTAACCAGAAGAGAGCTGGGGTGGTAATAATTATGTCAGCAGAGACTTTAAGTCAAAAACTGTCACAAGAGATAAAGAAGGACATTATGTAATTATAAAAGGCCAATTCATGAGGAAGATTTAATAATTATAAATATATATACACTAACATCAGAGCACTCCAATATGTGAAGCAAACTTTGACAGAAACGAAGGAAGAAATAGGCAGTAACACAATAATAATAGTAGATTCCATACCCCACTTTCAGTAATGGATAGACCAACCAGACAGAAGATCAGTAAGGGGAAACAGAGGACTTACACAATACTAGAGATCAACTGGACCTAACAGATATACACAAAATTCTGTTCAGCAATAGCAGAACACAAATTCTTCTCAAAGATACATGGAACATTCCATAGGATAGAGCACATGTTAGGTCACAAAAAAGTCTTAACAAATTTAAGAAGATTGAAATCATACTAAGTATCTTTTCCTTTCACAATGGAATAATATTAGAATTCAATAGCAAAATAAAAACTGGAAAATTCGCAAATATTTGGTAATTAAATAACACACTCTTGAACAACAAATGGGTTAAAGAAGAAATCTTGAGGGAAATTAGAAAATATCATGTGATGAATGGAAATGATAATACAATGTATCAAAACTTCTAGGATGCAGCAATAGCAGCACTAAGTTTATCGTTAGTAAATGCCTACATTAAAGAAGAAAGATCTCCACTCAATAACCTTACTTTACACTTCAAGGAAATATAAAAAGTAGAACAAACTAAGCCCAAAGTTCGCAAAAGGAAGGAAATAATAAAGATTAGAGCCAAAATAAATGAAACAAAGAATAGAAAAAAATTCAATAAAACTAAGAGCTGGTTTTTGAAAAGATAAACAAAACTGACAGACTCTTAGCTAGATTAAGAAAAAAGAGAGAAGGCAACACAAATCAGAAATGGGAGAGATGTTTCAACTGATGTCACAAAAATAAAAAGGATTATAAAAGACTACTATGAACAATTATATGTCAGCAAATTGAATAATCTAGAAAAAATGAATAAATTCCTAGAAACATACAACCTACAGAGACTGAATCAGGAAGAAATAAAAAATCTGAACAGACTTATAACTAGTAGGGGGACTGAATCATTAATCAAAAACCTCCCAGCAAAGAAAAGCCCTGGACTTGATAGCTTTACTGGAGAAGTCTACCAATCATTTAAAGAAGAATTAAACTAACCCTTCTCAAATTCTTCTAAATATTAAAAAGAAGGGAGCACTTCTAAACACATTTTATGAGGCCAACATACCAAGGCCAGACAAAGATACTATAAGAAAAGAAAAATTCAGACCAATACCCCTGATGAATATTGATGTGAAAATCCTCAACAAAATACTAGCAAACTGAACTCAACAGCACATTAAAAGGATTATACGCTACAACAGAATGAGATTTACTACGATCCTGGAATGAGATGAGATTTATTACTACGATCCTGGAATGCAAGGATGCTTCAATATACAAAAATCAATCAATGTAATACACCACATCAATAGAATGAAGAGGGAAAGGTCACATGATCATCTCAATTGATGCAGAAAAAGCACTTACTAAATGTAACACCCTTTCATGATAAAAACACTCAACAAAGTAGAAGGAAACTACCTTAACAGAATAAAAGCCATATATGAAAAACCCACAGCAAACCTCTTATTTTGCTTATTTTGTGAAATAAGCCAGTCACATGAAGACAGATATTACATAACTCCCTATGAGGTATGTAAAATAGTTGAACTTTTAGAAACAAAAAATAGAATTGTGGTTGCCAGGGACTAGGGGGAGGAAGAAAAGGGGAGTTTCTGTTCAGTGAGTACAGAGTTTTTGGTTTTGCATAGAGTTTATACTATTGTACACTTAAAAATGGTTAAGAGAGTAATTTTATGTTATATGTTTTTTACCACATTATTTTTAAAAAAGTGTCCCAGTTAAGTTATATGTTATACATAGGTTAAGTTATATAAGTTATATAAGTTATGTTATATGGTCTCCCTACCAATGACACATAGCTGAGTCATTCAAGTAATCTGAAGCAAGCCATCCCCAACACTCCTCCCCAACCTACTCCAGAGAATGAATCACTCAAATCTGTGTTTTATGATAAATCTGCCTGAGGTGGGGGAAATATTCAAACTTCCATGACTTTGCATGTGCTCTTCCCCAGTTTGAAAAGGTCATGGCTTATCTGAGGAACTAGTCCATCTGCTGTGGCAGGGAAATAAGGGCTGAAGGGGTAGGAAGAAGGTGAGATTGGAAAGGTCCAGTGTTGTGCAAGGCCTTTTAAAATCTGACCCCATCCAAAAAGCGGGAAGTTTATCCTCTAGTCAATGGAAAAATCTCTAAAAAGTTTCCACAGCAGTGAGTGACAAGATCCCATTTGTGTTTTTAGGAAAATAATTCTGACAACTGCAAAGGATGGATTGGCAAGGGCAGAGTTGGTATGACTCAGCTGGTGTCATCTATACTTTTGCAAAAAATTCTTAAAGAAATTGTGGAAGGGATGAATTTAGGAGATGTTTTTGAGGTAGAATTAAGAGGATGTGGTGACTGACAGTAATGGAATTAACTGAAAAGCATTTGAAGGAATAAATGTAATTCACCTGGCATAGGGCCTGACACATACTAGGCAACTAATACATATTCATTTCCCCATTACTTAGAAGTACATATGCTTGGATAGGAGAGAGAAGATGGCGGAAGAGTAAGACGCGGAGATTACTTTCCTCCCCACAGATACACCAGAAGTACATCTACACGTGGAACAACTCCTGCAGAAAACCTACTGAACGCTGGCAGAAGACCTCAGACCTCCCAAAAGGGAAGAAACTCCCAACGTACCTGGGTAGGGCAAACGAAAAAAGAAAAAACAGAGACAGAAGGATAGGGACGGGACCGGCACCAGTGGGAGGGAGCTGTGAAGCAGGAAAGGTTTCCACACACTGGAAGCCCCTTCGCGGGCGGAGACTGCGGGTGGCGGAGGGCGGAAGCTTCGGAGTCGCGGAGGAGAGCACAGCAACAGGGGAGCGGAGGGCAAAGCGGTGAGATTCCCGCACGGAGGATCGGCGCCGACCGGCACTCACCAGCCCAAGAGACTTGTCTGCCCCCCCGCCAGGGCGGGCGGGGCTGGGAGCTGAGGCTCGGGCTTCGGTCGGAGCGCAGGGAGAGGACTGGGGTTGGCGGCGTGAACACAGCCTGCAGGGGGCTAGTGCACTACGGCTAGCCGGCAGGGAGTCCGGGAAAAAGTCCGGACCTGCCGAAGAGGCAAGAGACTTTTCCTTCCCTCTTTGTTTCCTGGTGCTCGAGGAGAGGGGATTAAGAGCGCTGCTTAAAGGAGCTCCAGAGACAGGCGTGAGCCGCGGCTACCAGCGCGGACCCCAGAGACGGGCCTGAGACGCTAGGGCTACTGCTGCCGCCACCAGGAAGCCTGTGTGCGAGCACAGGTCACTCTCCACACCTCCCCTCCCGGAGCCTGTGAAGCCCGCCAACGCCAGGGTCCCGTGATCCAGGGACGGCTTCCCCGGGAGAACGCACGGCGCGCCTCAGGCTGGTGCAACGTCCCGCTGGCCTTTGCCGCCGCAGGCTCACCCCGCACTCCGTGACCCTCCCTCCCCCCAGCCTGAGTGAGCCAGAGCCCCCGAGTCAGCGGCTCCTTTAACCCCATCCTGTCTGAGCGAAGAACAGACGCCCTCCGGCGACCTACACGCAGAGGCGGAGCCAGATCCAAAGCTGAGCCCCGGGAGCTGTGCGAACAAAGAAGAGAAAGGGAAATCTCTCCCAGCAGCCTCAGGAGCAGCGGATTAAATCATCAACCTGATGGACCCTGTATCTGTGGAATACATGAATAGACAACGAATCATCCCAAATTGAGGAGGTAGACTTTGAGAGCAAGATTTATTATTTTTTTCCCCTTTTCCTCTTTTTATGAGTGTGTATGTATAT
>RJWK010029425.1:0-25259 GCA_004363435.1 Platanista minor
CCTCCCCTCGGCCCCCGCCCCGCCCTCCCCTCGGCCCCCGTCCCGCCTCCCGCCTCAGCCTGAAGCGCCAGGGGCCTGGCGGGCAGCCGCGCGTCAGCGCGCCCCTCCCTCAGCGGCGTTCCACGCCCCCTTCCGGCCGGGGGCGCGCGGGGCGGGGCGCGGCGAGCGCGGAGTGGAAAGGCCCACCCCCTGCCCCCCGCCCTCTGTCGTCTGTCTCGTGTCCCCCGTCCGCCGCCGCGGCCGGCGGATCAGGCGAAATTTGGTTTCTTGTTGGTTAGTAATCTTTGCTTATTAACTTCTCCTCTCACCCCAAAAACAGAAGGAATGTGGAAAGGCCAAGTTTCACTAAACGCCCCCTTCACTGCGTCCAAACGAGCGTCTGCTTGGGCTCGCTGGAAGTTATTCTTCGAGGAGTCCAAAGAATTCTGTACAAGAAATGGTGGAGAAAGAGGCGCGTAATTGGTATTTCTTGTCAAAATATCAAAACTGGAAAAGACTAAGTTTCGTGGAGTGCTCCTTTCACGCTTAAGAAAGTTATTTATTGTGGTCATGTTATGTATGAAAGATTTAATTTGGAAATTCCACATTGAAATTGGACATAGGTGAAGGAAAATAGAGCAAGGAACAGCTAGCTGGGAAAAAGTAGAAATACTTGCTTGGATTTTGGTGCTACAAGATACAAATGATGTCAAGGTTTAGAACATTTTGAAAATGAGTTTGAGCAATCCCTTTGTTATTTTTAAAATCTTATTAGCAGAAAGATTATAAAATCCTATTCAACATCATATCCAAGATCCAGACTAACTTCCCAGAACCATCATAATATCATTCTGGGCCTTATACTGTGAAGTATGAGGGGGAGCTAGAACAGGGATACTGGTATCTCATTGCCTTGAAGTTTCACTATTTTTTCTTTGAATCTTAAAATTTTTTTCTTTGAATCTGAAAAACTTTCCAGCCTTCAAGAGTCCTATAGCAAAATGCAGCTAACAGTTTAATGGTCCTTCAAAGTAGGCCAGTGTCTAGCTGCCTGTAGGAAAGGTGAGCAGGAAAGCAAGTGAGGGAGGTACGGAGAGAAAGCACTGAAAGGGCTAGTCAGAAGCCACAGAGAACAAAGTATGCTGTCTTCAGTTTCATTCAAGGCCCTGATGGACCCCACCCTACCCAGTTCCATCATTTCCACATACTGTTGCTGATTCTCTATCCTAGCCTCTCATTTCATTCCTGTTCTTTCTGTCCAATACCTTAATGATCTTCAGGATCCAGCTGATCCAGAACTTTTCCTGGACTACATCTTTCCACCACCTCTGGTCACATCTTTTCCACAATTCCCTGGTATATAACTGAATGTCTGTCTCATTTATTTTGGGACTGAACTGTGCAGTAAATAATATGACTGGCCTCTGAGGGTATGTTTGACTTCCTAGGCAGACTGTAAATGGAGACTAAAGAACATTATTCTATATCCTTCTTGCACACCTTACACTTTTAGTACAGTGCTAATCCCACAAGGAACATTGAGTTCTCTTGAGGTAAATTTTCTATACTTTACATTCTTCAGAATGGACAGTCAAATGGATAAAATATTTACTTGCTTTATGTTGTTTCTCTATGGCCTATTACCTTTTACTTAGTTTTGTTGTTTAAATACTTTCAGACAATAAAGAATTTTTGAGAATAATGAACCATATTTTATATTTAAAAACCAAACCACCAAGTCAAATAATAAAGGGGGGAAAATTGCCAGCAGGTAACATTAGAATAGAGTACAGCAATTCTTGAATCACCAATAGCACAATCATATGTTTTCTTCTACATGGTATTTTTTTTGCTGTTACGTGGGCCTCTCGCTATTGTGGCCTCTCCCGTTGTGGAGCACAGGCTCAGCGGCCATGGCTCACGGGCCCAGCCGCTCCGCGGCAGGTGGGATCTTCCCTGACCGGGGCACGAACCCGTGTCCCCTGCATCGACAGGCAGACTCTCAACCACTGTGCCACCAGGGAAGCCCCTACATGATAATTTTTAATGTAAAACATTGAGGATACAGAACTAATAAAGAAGGAAATCCTTGAAACAGCAAGCTATTTTGAAAATTAAGGGGTTTTAATTGTATTCTCAACTTTGAGATTTTAGAAAACTGCCCAAAGTGTTTAATTTATTCAGAAATGAATGCCATACTACACCTGAGGAGAGTCTAGTTGTTTGGTTGCTTCTTCAAGGATTTTTTTTTTTTTCCAAACAAGTACTGTATTGTAGACCTACTGCCAATCAACGTTGCAGAAGTTCTACATAAAGAATAATGTCTGAGTTACTAAAGCCTACAAGGTGGAGGAAGAAATACATTTATGTTAGATGTGGATAATCCCATCCAGCATGATGTAGTGGGAACAGTAGGATCTTTGGTGTCAGACTGAAGCTTGAAATCTGTTTCTGTCTCTTTCTAGTTGTGTGGCCTAGGGTAAGACAGCTAATATCTCTGTCTATTACATTCCTCATCTGTGAAGTTGCAATCATGATAACTACCTTCCCAAGGTGATGTGAGGATTATATGAAATAAAGTGGTTGCTCAGTATAGCTCTTGGCATTATTATATTGCAGCAGACAAAAATCAGTTAATTTCATATGGGGGGATTATTCTTATAGTAAATGGCATCTATCTTCATGCTTATGCAGCTGAATTTTTTAAATGGCATAAATTCAGGCTAGGACAGAAAACAGACTCTAGTTAAATTAGGCAATTTTAACTGGTAAAGCATATATCAAAAGTGAAACATTATGCTCAGTTTAATTAATTACTTATTTTTTGCTTTTCTAGGCCTTAACACATACCTCCAAATTATAAAACAAGATTTACTACTAGGTAAGCTAAGGCATTTTGGTTCTAGTTAAGGTATTGTTTCTTTAGTATTTACGTAATTAAAAATTTTATTTTGTGCATCAAAATCTTAGTAATTAGGAATCTGATCAGAGAGTGGTATAGTGCTGCAGTTTACCAAATTGAAATATAAAATGCTACACTTTTTATTTAATCTGCCATTCTATTTACCTTACACCTCCCAGATCCCTTTTGTCTTAATAATAGAATTGCCTGGAGGAAAGAATTCTGTATAAAGTAAGTTTGGTAAACTCTGCATATTTTCGCCTCCCCCAGGCCCATCCCAGTCGCAGAGAATGTTAAAAGACTCGCGAAGTTTTCAAGATTTTTTTTTTTAAAATAAAACTGTTTAACTTTGCTTAACCCAGCATTTCTAAAATTCATTTCAACATGTAATGTTTTGGGCCCCCTCAACATAACTGTTAACATTTCCAGGGATACCAGTGGGATGATTTACAATAGGATAAAAGAGGATAAAAGGAAAATGTTACTGAATGAATGAATTCTTCAAAAACTTTCAAAGGTTTATTTACAAATCATGTAATTGAACTATGAGGAAAGGTGGTTAGTCTGAGTTAGACTGATTTTTGGATATATTTCTTAGTCATTATTAACCATTAAAGTATTTCTGGTTATTGTGTGTATTTTAAAGTAATAAAATTAAATATTTAAGGTCTATAAACCTATTACCTATACTTTGGGTTTTTCCACATTAGCAAAAACTCTTGTTATACTAGTTCATTGTCCTCATAAGTAAGCATTAACATAGCAAAACAATCTATTTTGATTTCCTTCATTCTCCCAGGAACACATCGGAAGAAGCAGGTGTTAATACCACTGGAACTTTGCCTTGCAAATTATTTACATAATCTGGGTAAGTTTATATACTTTCTGATTTTGTGCATGCTAAAACTTGCCATTTATTTCACCGTTCCCGGATCACAATTTCTTCAGTTTGCCACATAGTGTTAAATTTACCCTCTCCATGGTAAAACGTTGTTAGACTGCTTGTTTTCTTTTCAGTGGCTCAATTCTCTGGTGTTTCTGAGCAACAGGTAAGAATGGCTCATCTATTCTTCATCAACAATGGAGTGAAGCAAGATTATATAACAGAATAAGCTTTTTTCGGTCTGTTTCATAAATCCATGAAACAACTCAAAGGAGGTTTTGAATCCTCATAACTGGACATAGTAACACATGGGAAAGCCAAAATGTTTTTAAGTCATCTGTGAAGCTGTAATGCTCATCTTTAGATCAGTCCTTTTCTTCATTTTCTTTTCAGTCCTGCCCTAAAATATTGTTTTTACAGGTCTCTGATATTTTGAATCATAAAAGCTTTGGAAAAGGTATATTTATAGATATCAGATGCTCAATCTATACCACTTGATATAACACAACAAAACAGGAGGGAGTCATTATTGCATTTTCGAGTTTTAACACTACTTTTATGTGATCAATTTATTGATACACGCTTTTTTCCTAATTTAAGATTAATTTCTAGCTCTTATGTTACCTATATGATTCTTCCTATTTGAAGGCATTTAGAACTTAAAAAAAATGATTTCACTATGCATATATTTGGAATTATATATTTACATGTAAATCTCCCCTTCCACATTTTATGAGGATCAGAAAAAGAGGTTGGTAACTAGATGAACCATGTATCTATGTAATACGATGTATCTTTAAAAGTTTTAAAGGGTACAGACCTCATAAATGGTTTTTTAGAACACACCACACACACACACACACACACACACACACACACACACACACGCACAATGTCTTTTTAAAAAGTAATTCTGATGTGTTCCTGAACCTGAATAAATATAAACTGCTCTGGCCTCTCCCACCACATTTCCCCTCTCTAATCTCCCTTCTGCAGCCCCTTCATGCCCATCTCAGAACAAACACAATCTGCATTCAGAACAGGACCGTTTACAAGTTGAATGCAGTTATTTTGGGTGAGTCATTGAAAACACAGAACAAAACTTTTCCTCACTCACCAGAAATGCATTTTTAAAATAAAGCCAAAGTGAACAAGGCTTGGCAAGTTTGAGGGTGGACAAAATGGGGAGAGAGCAGGGTTTCTACCAGATTCAGACAGGATTCTGCTAAACCATTTTTGGCTATTCTTTACATTCAGCTCCACCAACTTTCCTTACCATCACTAACCGAAAAGTACAAGATTGAGCAGGTAGGCCATCAAAACAAGGACACTCAATTTCAACCAGCACTGTATTGGTGGGCAGGGCCAGTAGATCCCTTAGAGCTTAGTGACTGTTTTAAATCCCCCTTTGTGTCTCCCTTAATTCAGAAGCTATAAGATGTATCCACTTAATAATAATCTCTTTCCTCTGATTAAATCATTTTGGCAAATAATGAATTTAAGCAATTTTTAGAAAGTTGTGTATTAAAAAAAGAAAGTTGTGTATAAATTCAGTAAGCAATCCTTTAAAATTACTTTTAAAATAAGTGAAGTTCTATGAGAGTTAATCCAATAATAAAATGTTGAAGGAAATAACAGCTATAGAGACAGACCTAAGAACTTTCAAAATTGAATTAATATGTCTCTACAATGGCTTGATAAATTTGGGGTTTTAACATGCAGGTATTCAGGACTTATGCATCAGTGTAGGGTCTTATTTATCTATCTGTAAAACATATTACTCACCTTTTATCCTGCAGAGAACTTTCTAGCAGCAATACCAGTGATTACTCTTTCACAACCGGTTACAAATCAGTTGAGGCTCACATCTCATGAATGAGAAAAAACCTAGAATCAACAAGGAGACTTCCTTAACATATAATGGTAATTCTGAACTCTTGTGCTATAAAATTTGATAGTCCTTGAAAGTCATGTTTGACAAAGGTTGACCCAACACATTACCGCGTGTTAATTAATACACCCTGTAGGGGGACCTACTCTTAGAAGTGTTCCCTGTTCACAAAGAATTTATTGCCAAATTGTGGGTACAAGCCAGGCTCTAGTGGATGTAGTTATACAAGTATTCTTCTCGAACTCCCTGCAAATTATCAGTTTCCACAGTCAGGGTGACAATTGTTGGTTAAGAGGAATAAAAACTCTGGGTTTGAATGTTAATCTGGCTATGGAAGCACTAGGGTCATAATAAACAAACACGTATTTCCTGCTGTAGTTGAGAGCACAGCAAAGAACTCTGGTTTCCCACATTTGGGGGAATTTTTTTCCTTTTCTTTTGTGGGTAAACAGTTGCTTTAAAATTATAAAATAAGTACTTAGCCTTCAAAGCTTATCTCTGCTATCTAAGAATGATTTTATTTTACTTAGTTGTATTGAAATATAATCTACATATGATCAAAAGTTAAAAGGACTAAACACCTATTGATGGGAACCCCCAACTAAGAACTTCTTCACAATCTTGTTTCAAAACAAACAGAAAAGTAAAGCAAATGCCATTAAAATTTCTTTGAGGCAAAAAAGTTTATTATTGCTGTTAGGTACCATATTTGGCCTGGATTACATTAGGACTAATCAAACAGCTTAAAGTGGTGTTTGCTAACAGACTGTTATTAAATAAAAGAACTACAGGGTAAAGGTCAGCACACAGGTTGTTTTGCTTAATTTTTAAAAATTTCCCTGAGCCTACGTCTTTCCAATTTTTTTTTAAAACAAGTCAACTCAAGTTGGCACCTTTAAACCTTTAAACACTGTAATTACACTAGTGCTGATATTCAACTTGGAGAAATGCTGTCAGCAGAGCAATTATTTCAGTGGACCCAGGGAAATAATATTAAAAATGGATAGTTTTGATTGAGCACTTGCTTTGTTCCAGGCACAGTATTTATACCTGGATTTATACTGTCTCATTTAATACAACTCTATAAGAGCTTATATTACTTTCACTTTACAGATAGGGAAACTGAGCTTCAGAGAGGTTAATACTTGCCCGAGGCCACATACTAGTAAGGGGCAGAGTGGAACCAGGACTTTTCCCCTGCAAAGCCCATGCTCTTAGCCAAGATGTGTGACTGTCTTAGATACTCCAGGTCCGCTGTTAGAGAAACATTAGCAACCACTTACTGTCATCAAACTGAGGGGATTCTTCACTTACAGCTGATGGGCAGAGGGAATTCAAGGGAGGCGATTACCTACTAAGACTCCCTCATTTCACAATGGAGGAAAACTAAGCTCAGAAATTTTAAGAAGCCTGCCTAAAGTCAGCCATCTTAGTGACAGAATTATTGAGGGACGAGAATCCATAACTCAACAGTCCTGCGAACACAAAGGCAAAGGTAGAAAAATTGTTTTTATCTCACCAAATCTTCTGAAAAACTCAGAATGTAAAAACAAAGATTTGAGTATTCAGGTTTCTTACTAGCATGTAATACTACAGAAGTAAAGTTGATACTTCTGGCCCAAAATCTGTAGCTCCACCTATCCATATTTCTGGAGAGGACTCAAGGTTGGAGACAGTGAGAATCTCTGCAAACAAGTATGTTATTCAGGTTATGTTTGAGTCCTTCTAGGATAACATTCTGTTCTCTATTAGATACAAAAGCCCAAGCCTGTAACATCCCTGGCCCAGCCACATTCTTGCACTCAGAGGACTTTCTCAAAGGGAACAATGTTCCTGATCAAAAAGAGGGAGGTTTTGCTTCTCAACCTAAAATCTGGTCCTCCAAGCAAGCTTCAACTGCCCAGTATGGGACATGACATTTTAAGATTTCACCTAAGAACTATTTTAAACTCTATCTTGAAGAGAAACAATATTCAGAAAGTTTTTCTAAAGGATAAACTTCAGTCACTACTGTGACTAACACATATGATATGTGAGTATTTCAATATATTATATTTACTCATGATTTAAAGCAGACAAGCAAAGAGCTGGGTGCCTTGATAGTATCAAATGATTTCCAAGAAGATGGTTTTTACAGAATTACTCTATGATTTGTGCAATGGCATCTGCCTATACTGATTCATGATTTGAGCAGTGACATGAAATGAGATGTGCCATCTCCAATAAAGAATCTTCCCACAGGTTGTTAAGTATATCACCCTGTATTTCCTTCAGGAGAACCTCAGGAGAAATATCTTTTTACAATATTTTTTCCAAGAAGAGTTAAAATTACCAGGACATTTTTGGTTAATCTCACGGGCACCGGGAGTTAGATAACTGACAAAGTTTCTCTTTTCACATTGGCAGCTAGAAAATTGAAAGCCAAATGTGTGGCTCACTCATGGTAGATGAGTAGGTCATAATGGAATGCATCTTAAACTTTATTCATGGCTCGATTCTGTCCCCACCCTTGTTTTTTTTCTCTTTTTTCTTTCATTTATTTCTTTTTATCAAAATAAATTTTATAATTTTTGATATTTCTTTTCTGCAACATAAAAAGGAATAGCTAAATAAAATAAGTGAGAATCTTAAGCAAAATTATATGTTTACTATACAAATATGTACTTTCAGAGAGGAACGTTAGGAGGGAAACAAAGATGTTCTGTTAAATGACAAATATTATGGCTAAATTTTTTTCTCTTATTTTTCCCCAACTTTTTAAAATTGTATTTACAACTTAAGGATAAAAACTTATTTGAGGGCTTTGCTGGTGGCGCAGTGGTTGAGAGTCCCGCCTGCCGATGCAGGGGACACGGGTTCGTGCCCTGATCTGGGAAGATCCCACATGCCGCGGAGTGTCTAGGCCCGTGAGCCATGGCTGCTGAGCCTGTGCGTCCGGAGCCTGTGCTCCGCAACCGGAGAGGCCACAACAGTGAGACGCCCCTGTACCGCAAAAAAAACCCAAAAACCAAAACAAAAAAAAAACTTACTTGAACTTTGAAAGCTCTAGGTATTCCAGAGATAGAAGTGTGGGAAGTATGTGTCTGACCCCATGCAGTGTATTTTTCAGTTTGATTATGTTAAGGCAAGTGAGGAACTATCATAAACTGAGGTTGAAATGGTAGGCAAGAGCCAAATTTTAAGGCCTTGGTGTGCTATTTTAAGGGAGTGTATTACTACCAGTGTGAAGTTGGAAGCAGCTTTCATTTTAACTAAAGTGCTTTACTGAAAGATAACTGTTAACTATACAGTTGAAAGAATAGGGCATGGGAAAGCCTCAGGCAAGGGAACCAGGTAGGAGGCTTATTAGTTTGGTGGCAGGGGTTGGAGGACGGAGGTTTATAAAGACTTGAGTTAGACCAGTGGAGATAAGGGCTGCAATCAGATTTGACAGATTAGAAGTGGGTGGGGAGGAAGAAATAGAATGATCCCCAAGTTTGCTTTGTACTTTAGGTAATGGATAGGTATTGGTGTCATTCAACATGATAGAGAATTTAGAATGATTAGGCATTAATTTGTTTGAGAGTAAGGAGAACAGAGAAGAAAGGAAATGAGTTCATTATTGGACATATTAAATATGAGGTACTTATAATACATATAAGAGATATAGCCCCAAGCAGTCAGAAATACAGTACAGGGACTTCCCTGGCGGTCCAGTGGTTAAGACTTTGCCTTCCAGTGCAGGGGTACGGGTTCATTCCCCAGTTGGGGAGCTAAGATCCCACATGCCTCGTGGCTGAAAAACCAAAACGTAAAACAGAAGCAATATTGTAACAAATTCAAAAAAGACTTTTAAAATGGTCCACATCAAAAAAAACAAAAAGAGAAATTACAGTACAAAGATGGAACTCTGGATGAAAGTTTGGCTTAAATATTGTAAGGATGTGTGTGTGTGTGTGTGTGTGTGTGTGTGTGTGTGTTTGGCATCATTAATATCAGACAGCCATTTTTTCTATATGATTGTGGTCAGCCTTCTTCCTATTTCCCAAGTAATCTATTCTAAGCCTGTTAAGGCAGTAGTCATCAATGACTTCTAAAATGCCAAGTCTAGTGGATCCTTTCAGCCCTCATTTTATAGGTATCTTTATAGCTCTTGTCAGGATTGATTATGCCTCACATTTCTTTCTTGATCTTACATTTGCATATTTTACTACTTCCCAGTCTCCTTCACCGGCTTTCATTCTTTTACCAGTATAAACTGTTAAGTTCATACACTCTGACTGAAATGAAGAAGATTCAAGGTGGAAGAGTTCTGGGAGAAATAAAAGTTTGTTCAGTGCGTTAAGTTTGAAAAGCCTGTTGGACATCTAAGTCGATATATTGAGTAAGCATTTGGATATATGAGTATAGAGTTCAAGGGGAAAATCTGGACTAGCACATAAGTTTAGGAGTCATCAGCAAATAGGTGGTATCTAAAGCTCAAAAATTAGCTGGGGCCACCATGGGGGAATTGGTGAAGAATGTTAAGAAGAGCTATCTAAGGACAGTGTCTTGGGGTACTTCACATTTTAGAGGCAGATAATTGAGAAGCATCCATCAGAGGAGGCTAAGAAAGATCAACTAGCAAGGTAGGAAGAGAACTGAAAGTGGTATCCAGAAGGCAACTGAAAAAAAAAGGTTTTAAAGAAGAGGAAATGGTAAATTTTACCAACTTCCTGAGAAGTTGATTAAGATGAACACTGAGAATTGACCTCTGGATTTGGAAATCGAGATGTTACTGCTGACCTTGACAGTAATTGTGGTGGAATGGTGAAGAGTGAAGCCTTGATTGTAGTGGGAGTCTGTAGGGCTAATTCCTTTTAGAAGAGGGAAACAGGAAATAGCGGGGGTAGTCAAATGATAACAATTAATTCGTTATGGTAGAACAAAAGAGCAGGAAAGCCGTTATATAAATATACGAGCATTCAAGATCATGAATATCTATGTCTGGTTAAGGTTGGGAAAAAGCCAAGTTCTAAAGTTTTGATCCCTTGAAGTTTATTCCCACTTGATTTTAATATTAGACCCTCTTACAATTACTATCATTTCTGAGTAACACAGTCATGAAAGAGGTAAAGGTAGAAACAGGAAATGTAGGCATCTGATGAAGAGAAAGATGAAGATAGGAAAATAGCTAAAAGGAAATGTAGAGTTGAAGAAGGATTTTTGGTTATTTTTTGAGGGGACTGCATGGGAATTAAAACATGTTTACTTGTTGAAGACAGGAACAAGTAGACAGAGAAAGGTTAAATATACACAGAAAAGTTAGGTATTTGAAGGGAGGAAACTTAATTTTAGAAGGTGATTTCTTTCTTTTAGATTGGAAAGAGATATAAATGCACCAATGTAGTTAAATTTCCAGGGTAAGATAATTTAAAGGAATTCACACCTACTATCCTATATGTACTCTGAGAATGAGGCCAGATCATCTGTTGAAGTGATGGAGAGTGAGCTTTTTGGAGAATTAAAGAGAGTAAAGGTTTGAAATAGCTGTTATTAAACATGGAATAAAAACTACAAGGGAGGGAGCTTCCCTGGTGGCGCAGTGGTTGAGAGTCCGCCTGCCGATGCAGGGGACACGGGTTCGTGCCCCGGTCTGGGAAGATCCCACATGCCGCGGAGCGGCTAGGCCCGTGAGCCATGGCCGCTGAGCCTGCACGTCCTGAGCCTATGCTCCGCAATGGGAGAGGCCACAACAGTGAGAGACCTGCGTGCGGCAAAAAAAAAAAAAACTGCAAGGGAGAAGTAGAATACTTGTTTATTTAACAGTTACCTACCTCTCTAAGCACCTTACAAATATTAGCTCATTTATTCATCATAGCATCTCTATGAGATGTGTTCAGTTATTATTCCCTTCTTACAGATGAAGAAAATGAGGCACAAAGTGGCCACTCTGTTTTGTTAAGTATACCCAGCTAGTAAGTGGAGGAGCCAGGAACTGAGCTTTGGTGGTCAGGCTCTAGAGTCCATGTTCTTAACCACTTTACAATGCTGATGACAATGATATAACTTTATTTGGCAGGCTTAGGTACGTAGGTGTGGAATTTCAAGAGACAAAATTTTAGATTCCTCCAGGAGAGGAGCTCAGAGCTTGAGTGTGATGATAGTAGAGAGATTAGTTGATTAGAGAAACCACAGAATGCAGACTGGATGGAAGAGGTAGGGCAGAGGATAAAGAAGCAGGGTCATAGAGGGGCTCACAGACTTGAATCTTTGCTGTTTTCCTAAGGTTTTAGATTCTTTATGAAGCCAAAGAGTTAGTTTGCTAGAAGTAAGGAAGAGGGGTAGTTGGAAGAAGCAGGAACTCAGATTAAGACAGTTTGATTATGAAATGTAATTAAAAGAGATGAGGAGTTTCTGGGGAAGACAGGGTAGCACTAGGGTATAGCACTGGTAGTAGATCACTGAGGTCCAAAGGAGTTAAAAGGCCTGAGCATCAGAGGAGGTCAAGAAATAATGAGTTTAGGGTGTTGGGTGGGGCATCTCTATAAATATTGAAGTCACATATGAATCACTCAAGATGACACAGGAAACAGGGTGGAGAAAATGGCTGCAGAAACCAGCAATTTGCAATGTGAGTTTGATGAGGGAATGAGAGATGGCATAATATGAGAGATCAGGCTGACATAATGAACAGACTCCAGACAGTGGAGTCATACAGGCCAACCAACCTTTCTTGTAGCCACCTGCTTCTGTGAGTGTGATAGGGAAGCCAAAATGGCCATTCCATCAAGCTGTGTAAACTGGCAGCATTCCTGAAGAGCTTTTTAAAGGGGTTGAACTTTTGAAACGATTAAAGCCTTAAATTACCTTAGAGGTCCAACACATTAGCAAAGTAAATATTAGCACAGTTAATCTAGCCCATATAAAACCATTATCACGTAAGTACAAATAGGGCTCCAAGGATATGGATATGTTTTAAAAGGTGGGAAAGTGGAAGGCGTAAGGGAACACAGGAAATTGAGGTTTTGGCCATGGGTAATGTGAACAACTAATATAAAGGAGAAAGAGCCAGCAACCATGTACATGGAGAACCTCTAATATGTGCCCTAGGAATGATGTAGAAAAGGGGAGATGTGCAAACGAGCTATCTCCTTCTCTTAGTTCAGAATACTCAATAAAAATTATGTTAGTAATTTCACATGCATTGGTATGTGCTTTCCCTGTTCTAACAATGTTAAGAGCCTCAGAAACAAAAAATAAATGTTTATAGAAAAAAAAAATCCTATCCCTGAATCAGAAGGCAGGCTAAATTACATACTGTTATAGAACTAACTACTTAATATTAGAGGAAATTATGTTTTAGTCAACAAAAATTCAGATTTGCCGTGGTGACCTATACTGTTGGTTACCTGCCAAACCATCACTGCTCCATCTTCTTCCTTACCAGCAGAATCCTTTTTATGCCACTGGATATTAGCATCTACACATAATACTAAGAGGTCCTATAATAACTAATATTTTCTGAACTAGAATAGGTCTTAGAGAGTATCCAATCCAGCTAAACTGTGCAGAGGGAGACATGATGAAAAGCAGTAATTCAACAACTCTGACATGGAGTTTCTTGAGGTATGAATACGAATTAGAGTGAAGTCCTTTATCCATATAAATGCATAGTTTTGATTCTTAATATCCCCAAAGTACAAAATAACCTCCAGCAAAAGAAAACAAGATAAATGATGGAACATTTCTAAATGATTATAATCACAGGCTGTGTGGCCCTGGAAGTACCAAAAGTTCTGAATTTTCTATCCATTTACAAAGATTTATCAAAGGGCCAAATTAGTTTATGAATGCTCTTAAAGTTCTATTTTCTACCTTGAGTACAACCACAGTGACTCAAAACCAGTGTAAGTCTTACGTGAACTGACCTCACCCGGTCAGTGTGGAAATGGCTTAAGCTGACAGGTGCTTTTTACATGGCGATATACATTTGTGTGCATGTATGCACAGGTCTGTGTGTGTGCATGTCTGTGAATGTGTATGTGTCCTTATGCTTGTGAGCCATCCAGAGGTTATTACATCAAGAAGCCTCTGCTCTTTCCCCAACGCCCATCCTCAAGGCAGGTCCATCCACACAATACCAGAGCAGGTGAATTTTACTAAAATTTTACTCAATTTTACTAAGATTTACAAGGCTGGAAGATGGAGGGGGACTACCAAGGAGAAGATTATAATCAACATTGTTATCTGGCATATCAGTACTCTTCAAAATTATGCTCTTATCTGAAACTAGCCATCTCATCACTCTTCTCCCCTCCCTTTCTTAACACAGTTTTATTTAAATGCAATTCCGCTCTTTCCAAGCTTGCCTTCTAAGAAAAACTAAAACACTGCATTATAGAAGCCATTCATTTTAGAAAACTGTCCAGTTACCACTGTTCTCACTCAAACATACCTTTTGATGGACTTCCCATGCACACCCCTCAATAAGAATATCAAAGTATCCAGCAAAACCAGGTAATTCCCAAGAAGGAAAATTTTTTTCTCCTTAGAAAAATAATTTTCTCCATATCAGACTTTAGCAAAGGAGAACCATGGCACATGCATGCATAGCCACACACCTCCTTAGTGGACTTGGTAAAAGAAAAAGAAGAATGGAAACATTTAACATTCAGTTGGGTGGTCCAAAGACACTGGAAATTGAAGAAATATATTTAGAAGTTAAAAATATTTTTGTAGGATAATTTTCATTTGAGATTGATTTTAACCTATATAACAGATGTGTTGCTTATAAAAAATGATGGCTTATCTGCTTCCGCCTAAAAATTAATAGTCATACAATATAGGGACCATTCATTGAATTGACCTTGGAAGGATATTTCTAGTCCATTGATTCCTCCTTTATATTATTCATTTATGCTAGGTAAAATTTTGTCTCCATGTCTTGCATAATGAAGAAACAGAAATAAAAGCTATAAATGGAAAAGAACACTTCTCCAGGGTCATTTAATTCAAATCTTTTTAAGGGAAGTTCTTTCTTCAGTTTTAATTATCTAGTAATAACCATTGTTTTTCTACTATATCCAATAGTATTTCTACTCTACGAGAAACTAGTTTATTTTGAATATCATTTCTCAAACACATAGCGCTTACCATTGAGCAAAATTTCTTAATTTATTTTACAAATTATTTAAAAGCGATGAAAAATTTTTTTAATTATGCATATTACATAAATATGACATGAAAGATATGGATTAGGTCATGTTGTACACTTCCTAAGCTTTTTTTTCCAGACAACACAGTTGTGAGAGCAATATAAAATGTCCATGTGTGTCTACTATTGCATATGTGATTTTAAATCTCTAAAAACAATCTAGCATCTTTTGAAGTACCACCTACATTTTTTCCACCACCAGTAATTTAACAAAATAAAAGAAACTTCCTTGAATATTCAAAATGCACTGCCAGCCTGCTAGCACTAAAGCACATCTTCTGTTGAGTACCAGAGGTAGTACCATATTGCCCTTATGCATACTTTAAGTGTACAGTCCTCAATTACCTTCCAGGTGCTTCTTCAATAAAACCCCATTTTACTAATTCAAACTCATATCCCACTGACACAAACAGTCCTCTCCGTTTGGTTGTATCTTCTTTCTCTTCAATAAACATGATTTTTCCCCCCCCTTCATCTCTGTTGTTCTTGCCACCAGGAATGCCATCTCCCTTATCTTCTACTCTTGAGTGCCTCTTTTCCAGAAAGCTCTTCCTGAGTCTTTTAGTCCATATGGTGCTCTTACTGTCACTTAACTTTCCATTGTTCTGATTTCTGTTAACTAGTTTATTCTTATGCTTTTCTGTAAGCCTCACCTGTTCTTGCATTCTGAAACACAATTGGAAGTTTCTCTACCAAACTTTGTTTATTCATTGTTCATTTTTGTACAATTCAAATTTCTAGAAACACTAGGTCAACAACCGATGTACAAGAAAAAAATAAAATAAAATAGGGCTTTACTTGTACAAAAAAACTACATTAAGGATCCCTTTTCCCTTATTTTGGAATGCAATTTCTAAGTGTTTCTCATGCTGGCTACTAACAGGGGTGTCATTTCAAATTTGGGTCTGATATTCCTCCTCTTCCTTATGGTGCACAAGGTAATACAGTGGTTTTCAAATTTGTTTTTTAGGGACAGAGTTTTTTCTTCAAACTCATTCTTACCTAGAATTTCAAATATGTAAAAGAGGTGCAGCAGAATAACCCTTATTAAAGAGAGTGCAGTGTGTGAGGGGAAAGTGAGGTGTCCGGCCTGCTTGGCCCTTCTACAGCCCCACCAGTAGCTCCTAGGGCTCCTTGGAGGAACTCTGGAGGCATCATGTAGAAACAGGAGAAAACCTGACCTTGGCTCTGCTCTCTTTTCTCTGTTCAGGCTTGTGCTTGAGTCTCCTCAACCTTAAAAACAATGAACTTGATCATCAGAGACCATTCGTATAAACTACAAAGCCTCATAATGCAAGCAGTACTCAAGTGAATCAAAAATGATTCACACCTAGATTATTTTGGTGTTCTATTGTTGTACTGAGTCAATATTTTTAGAAACTTTCTTATGGAAAAAATTGGTTGATGTTTGATAAAAATTAGTATCAAGGATTGATTAAAGATTTGAACAATTTGGGGGGAGTTATTTAGATTCTGGTTTGTGAGTACCTTTTATTGTCAGTAAATTTCAGTTTTGAAAATTCTACTTTGAGTTAGCATTTCAAAAAAAGAAACCAAAGTTTGTATTCAACATTCACAACTTCTAATCTTCTATATTCCTTCAAGGAAGCAAGCAGTGTAACATAGTGTTCCTACATAGAAACAGTCTGGTATAAATATCAGTCAGATATTTGCTTTGGCAGGTGTTCATTTAACAGAATGTGTGAAGACATACACAAACCTGGTGTCAGACAAATGCCATTAAAGAGTACTATCATTCCAGTTAATAAAATATATTGGTGAAATTAGCCATTTCATTTTGGCTGTATTTAAAAAACTATTTCTACGGGGCATTGATTCACTTGTAAATGGAAAAAAAGTCAGGCAGAACACCAAAACAGTAAGTTCCACTTGATTCCGAGCAACCTGTTAAATAAACCGTTGCTGCTTTTAACTGCAAAGTACTTAAATGTAACTGCCAAAGTCTATAAATTTTTTAGAATTCCTGGTTTCGCCGTCAGACAAACTTGGCTCAGCTATTAATATAAAAGTGACTTAGCTGTCAATTTGGCTTGATCAAAACAACTTTTGGTACTAATCTTTTTACCAAAACTTTTCATTTTACAAAATTGATTTATAATGTGAAAATCTCAGTGAAAAACCCAGTTCATCTATGTGCATGTATGTATGTGTGTGTGTGTGTGTGTGTATATATATATATATATATATATGAATAGACATATAATTTTAGAAATATTTATTGCTAAATAAAGTTATTTCTAGTGAATTAAACTGCAAATAAAAGTAATACATTTATAAAACTTACTGCAAATTTAATTTTTTGACTGGAGTGCCCTTGTTACTGACAAATTATATAAAATTTTAAATATACTTAAAGAATCATTGAATCCATGTACACTTTTTTTTAATTCAATTAAAGTTGTGTCATGCTTTTGTACAAGGAGATTTACTTGACCCAGATAGGAATTGAGTGCTAAGATTTAGTTTCTGATACCCAGAAACTTACAAACTAATGAGGGTCATAATGAGGAACTTCAGTATAAGGTTGTTATCATCTTAGTGGTACAGGCAAGTGCTTTAAAATGTCACTTAAAAAAAATGTTGAAAAAAAAAAAAATGTTGAAAAGCAAGTAAGGTCAGAAAATGAATCAAAGGGGAACTTTTTTGCCTGGAGAAGCAGTGAGAGATTCCTGTTCACACTTTCTTTCCCTTTTTCTGTAGAACCAACATCAACCAGCTTTAAAAACACTTATTAAAAAAGGAAAAAAAATTTTCTGGCAAGGGTGAGGAGAGTGATTTTGACTTGGGAAATCCTGATGGAGAGGGGAAAGGTAAAGAAGTAAGATAAGAAAGAAAGGGAACTAACATTCACTGAGTATTTAGCAATTGAACTTTTATGTCTATTATGACATTATGTTTCTTCTTAAAGGAAACCAGCTAGAAAGCTATTGAAACCACTAAGGTATAAGCAGGAATGGAAAATGAACAAATAGAATATAATTTTTTTTATCTTGGCTCTATTCAACTTTGTCGCAGTTGACCAGTCCTTGAGGGAAGAGTATCTAGCCCCAAACTAATAGAGAATGTTAAACAAGATTTTGTTTCAAATTGTATTCATTCCTTGCATTTAGTAGATCATCAATGTTTTTAATTTGTTTGTTTGTTTTTTGGCTGCGTTGGGTCTTAGTTGTGGCACGCAGGATCTTCGTAGAGGCATGTGGGATTTTTTTTTTTGCGGTGCACGGGCTCTTTGTCATGGTGCGCGGGCTTCTCTCTAGTTGCGGTGTGTGGGTTTTCGCTTCTCTAGCTGCGGTGCACAGTCTCCAGGGTGCATGGGCTCTGTAGTTTGCAGCATGCAGTCTCTCTCATTGAGGCATGCGAGCTCAGTAGTTGTGGCGTGCGGGCTTAGTTGCCCTGTGGCATGTAGGATCTTAGTTCCCTGACCAGGGATCAAACCCACGTCCCCTGCATTGTAAGGCAGATTCTTTACCACTGGACCACCAGGGAAGTCCCTTAATTTGGTTTAATTAAGCTATAAGTTACAATGGAAAGTGGGTAAATAAAGTTAATGCTCAGAAGATATATTACGAAATAAGTTTTTGGAATAGATGCCACCCATAAGCACTTGAATATAACTGCTACTGATAAGACCCACAAGACGTATAGTATAGCCGTGAAAAGACACTTGAAAGTTGGTTGCGTATTTCTTTTTAGAAAGATGTTGAGTTTTGGGTCTTTAAGGGAAAGATCCCATTATTTTTCGATAGCTGAAATACATCAAAATAAAACCCCAAAGGAAAGCATTCTGACAGTTAAAATGTTGTAGTTTCATTTTTAAAAACAACTTCTAACTTTACTATACATTTGTGTTTCATTTATCTACACCAGTTCTTTATTTTATGTTCCGAAATAAATTTCCTTCAAATTTCCAGCAGTAATAAGCGGGAGTCTGGTTTTTCCCATTTCTCCAAAGTTAAATATCTTAAGAGTAGAAAGACAAGAGGTAGGCAATAATTTGAAGTTATGTATGCCTTCCAGAGAATCTGTATTTAGTTCATTTGTATGTTCAACTGGTGAGAATCTATTATCATTGGTACATTTTTACATTTCATATCATAGAATTAGAGTGCATCTTGTCTGAAGACGATGTTTCTAAAGAAAGAGCCAGATATTTGTGCTCAAGTGTAAAACTCCGTAGTAGGAAATGATGTTCAAAAGTAAGGTTAAATCAGCCTTAGTGTTTATTTTAAGACTATAAGAATTATTTGATAATTGCTTCTGTTAAGAGCTAGCTACATGCAAGCTAAGCTGAAATATTGATAGGAATGGACTTGCACACCACACTAAATTAGAACTGTATTGGTTTCACTTTTAAGAGGAGACTTTTTCTGAACTTCTCTGGTTCAGTAAAGTCACATCAATATCAATAAATCAAAATTCCCCTAATTATTTTATTATTAACATGCATATCTTGATATGCTGCTTCCTACGTTATAAAATAGTAGCATTAAATGCTGTGAAATTCCATAGTTCACTTCTTGTGGTATGCAGAGTTCCCATAGAAAATGTATATGCCATGTATTGGACACTATTAAATTTGACATCATAAAGTTGGAAAAAGTTTTAAATTGGTTATTTAAATATGGTTCTTAAGGAAAAATTGCTGTAGAACAGGATTAGAAATTTTTTTTTCATTAAGAGGCCAGATAGTGAATATTTTAAAGCTTTGTGAGCCTAATGGTCTCTGTCACTACTCAGTTCTGCCATTGCATCACAAAAGCATCCATAGGCAATACATAAATGAATGAGCAGGGCTGTCTTCCAATAAAACTTTATTTTCAAAAGCAGGTGGTGGGTCAGATTTGTCCTCTGGGCCATAGTCTGCTGACCACTGTTATAGAACATATAAACATTTTACATTCTCTCTGTTTAACAAAGATAACTGAACCACACTTCTCACTCTCTATAGTTTACGTATATAGTTAATATATAATATATTGTTATACATATCAATATAGAGATTTGTGAGAACCAAACAAACTCATGGGAAAGGACTTTAAAAACTAGACTTATTGATCAAAGGGTACAAACGTCTAGTTAAAGATGAATAAGTTCTGGGGACCTAATATATAGAATGGTGATTATAGTTAATAATACTGTACTATATATTTGCAAGTTACTAATTGAATAGATCTTAAATGTACTTATCACAAAAAAATGGTAATTATGTGACATGATAGAGCTGTTAGCTAACACTGTGGTTGGTAATTATTTTGCAGTATACTCTAAGTACCAAATCAACATGTTGTACACTTTAAACTTATACAATGTTATATGTCAATTATATCTCAATAAATCTGGGGGGTGAAAAAAGCTAGAAGCATTTCCATCTATAAGTGAAAGGCATTATGATTATAAACAGGAAATATTCAAATATTCATATATTAAATGGGCATTATCTACCTGCAAACTTATCAGGATGCCTTTTCTAATATAGTCAGCAAGAATTATTTCATGTTTCTAACAGTTGGGGAGATTTGGAAGTGTCTATTATTTATGATCCTCTATTATAGTTAATTCTATCATAAATAGGAATTTTGTTTGAAACTAATTTGGTATATTTGGACACTATATTTCAAATACATGGAACCAGCACTATATCTTTTCTTCTACACCTAAAAAATAGGAAGGCACTAATTTTTTTAAATGAAATATAAATCCCATTAATATATTAAAATTGGTATCACTGCCATATGATTATTGGGGATGAGGAAATTAGGATAAAAAGAAATGAGCTAAAGAACAGTAACAGCACTGTTGACAAGGGAAGCTGATATTGACCTCACATGGAAAAGCAGAGGAAGTATTAAATCTGAAATTCTCCATGTAAAGTAGGAAATATAAGTTCTGACCCAGGCTAAACAAAGACATTCCTTTAAATTATTTTGACGTTTAGACTGTTCCGATTAAAAATTGTGATTTATCCATAATAAATTATCCATAATAGATAAAAGAATTCAGATTACAATGACAAATAGCTCACAGATATATTACATGAAAATGTTTCTGCTTCAAAGGCAACAAAAAAATTGCTTCAGAGTTTTAGAAAAATATGTTTTGAGGAGCTTCAAAGTGGCAGAAGAGTAAGACATGGAGATCACCTTCCTCCCCACAAATGCATCAGAAATACATCTACATGCGGAACAACTCCTACAGAACACCTACTGAACACTGGCAGGAGACCTCAGACCTCCCAAAAGGCAAGAAACTCCCCTGTACCTGGGGAGGGCAAAAGAAAAAAGAAAAAACAGAGACAAAGAATAGGGACGGGACCTGCACCAGTGGGAGGGAGCTGTGAAGGAGGAAAGGTTTCCACACACTAGGAAGCCCCTTCGCGGGCAGAGACTGCAGGTGGCGGAGGGGGGAAGCTTCGGAGCCACGGAGGAGAGCGCAGCAACAGGGGTGCGGAGGGCACAATGGAGAGATTCCCGCACAGAGGATCGGTGCCGACCAGTACTCACCAGCCCGAGAGGCTTGTCTGCTCACTCACCGGGACGGGTGGGGGCTGGGAGCTGAGGCTCTGGCTTCGGAGGTCGGATCCCAGGGAGAGGAGTGGGGTTGGGTGCATGAACAGAGCCTAAAAGGGGCTAGTGCGCCACAGTTAGCCGGGAGGGAGTCCGGGAAAAAGTCTGGAGCTACCGAAGAGGCAAGAGACTTTTTCTTGCCTCTTTGTTTTCTGGTGCACGAGGAAAGGGGATTAAGACCACCGCCTAGGGCTTCCCTGGTGGCGCAGTGGTTGAGAGTCTGCCTGCCGATGCAGGGGACACTGGTTCGTGCCCCGGTCCGGGAAGATCCCACGTGCCGCGGAGCGTCTGGGCCCGTGAGCCATGGCCGCTGAGCCTGCGCGTCCGGAGCCTGTGCTCTGCAACGGGAGTGGCCACAACAGCGAGAGGCCCGCGTACCGCAAAAAAAAAAAAAAAGACCGCAGCCTAAACGAGCTCCAGAGATGGTCACGAGCAGCGGCTACAAGCGCGGACCCCAGAGACGGGCATGAGACGCTAAGACTGCTGCTGCAGCCACCAAGAAGCCTGTGTGCAAGCACAGGTCACTCTCCACACCTCCCCTCCTGGGAGCCTGTGCAACCCGCCACTGCCAGGGTCCTGTGATCCAGGGACAACTTCCCCGGGAGAACACATGGCGCACCTCAGGCTAGTACAACGTCACGCCAGCCTCTGCCGCCGCAGGCTCGACCTGCATCCGTACCCCTCCCTCCCCCCGGCCTGAGTGAGCCAGAGCCCCCGAATCAGCTGCTCCTTTAACCCCATACTGTCTGAGCGAAGAACAGACGCCCTCAGGCGACCTACATGCAGAGGCAGGTCCACATCCAAAGCTGAACCCCAGTACCAGTGCGAACAAAGAAGAGAAAGGGAAATCTCTCCTAGTAGCCTAAGGAGCAGTGGATTAAAACTCCATAATCAACTTGATGTACCCTGCATCTCTGGAACACCTGACAATGAATCATCCTAAATTGAGGAGGTGGACTTTGGAAGCAAAGATATATTTTTTCCCCTTTTTGTCTTTTTGTGAGAGTATATGTGTATGCTTCTGTGTGTGATTTTGTCTGCATAGCTTTGCTTTTACCATTTGTCCTAGGGTTCTGTCCATTTTTTTTTAATTACTTAAAAAAAATTTTTTTCTTAATAATAATTTTTTATTTTAATAACTTTATTTTATTTTATCTTCTTTCTTTCTTTCTTTCTTTTTTATCCCTTTTATTCTGAGCCATGAGGAGGACAGGCTCTTGGTGCTCCAGCTAGCCACCAGGGCTGTGCCACTGAGGTGGGAGAGCCAAGTTCAGGACACTGGTACACAACAGACCTCCCAGCTCCACGTAATATCAAATGGTGAAAATCTCCCAGAGATCTCCATCTCAACGCCAAGACCGAGCTCCACTCAATGACCAGCAAGCTACAGTGCTGGACACACTATGACAAACAACTAGCAAGACAGGAACACAAACCCATCCATTAGCACAGAGGCTGCCTAAAATCATAATAAGGTCACAAACACCCCAAAACACACCACCAGATGTGGACCTGCCCACCAGAAGGACAAGATCCAGCCTCATCCACCAGAACACAGACACTAGTTCCCTCCACCAGGAAGCCTACACAACCCACTGAACCAACCCTAGCCACTGGGGAAGGACACCAAAAACAACAGAAACTACGAACCTGCAGCCTGTGAAAAGGCGACCCCAAACACAGCAAGTTAAGCAAAATGAGAAGACAGAGACACAGCAGATGAAGGAGCAAGGCAAAAACCCACCAGACCTAACAAATGAAGAGGAAATAGGCAGTCTACCTGAAAATGAATTCAGAATAATGATAGTAAAGATGATCCAAAATCGTGGAAATAGAATGGAAAAAAATACAAGAAATGTTTAACAAGGATCTAGAAGAAGTACAGAGCAAACAAACAGAGATGAACAACACAATAAACGAAATTAAAAATTCTCTAGAAGGGATCAATAGCAAAATAACTGAGTCAGAAGAAGGGATAAGTGACCTGGAAGTGAAAATAGTGGAAATTACTACTGCAGAGCAGAATAAAGAAAAAAGAATGAAAAGGATTGAGGACACTCTCAGAGACCTCTGGGACAGCATTAAACACAGGGGTCCCAGAAGAAGAGAAAAAGAGAGGGATTGAGAAAATATTTGAAGAGATTATAGTTGAACACTTCCCTAATATGGCAAAGAAAATAGTTAATCAAGTCCAAGAAGCAAAGGGAGTGCCATACAGGATAAATCCAAGGAGAAACACACCAAGACACATATTAATCAAACTATCAAAAATTAAATACAAAGAACAAATATTAAAAGCGGCAAGGGAGGGCTTCCCTGGTGGCGCAGTGGTTGGGAGTCCGCCTGCCGATGCAGGGGACACAGGTTCATGCCCTGGTCCGGGAAGATCCCACATGCTGTGGAGCAGCTGGGCCCACGAGCCATGGCCGCTGAGCCTGCGCATCCGGAGACTGTGCTCCGCAACGGGAGAGGCCACAACAGTGAGAGGCCCGTGTATCGCAAAAAAAAAAAAAACGGCAAGGGAAAAACAACAAGTAACACGTAAGGGAATTCGCATCAGGTTAACAGCTGATCTTTCAGCAGAAACTCTGCAAGTCAGAAGGGACTGGCAGGACATATTTAAAGTGATGAAAGAGAAAAACCTACAACCAAGATTACTCTACCCAGCAAGGATCTCATTCAGATTTGATGGATAAATTAAAAGCTTTATAGACAAGCAAAAGCTAAGAGAATTCAGCACCACCAAACCAGCTTTACAACAAATGCTAAAGGAACTTCTCTAGGCAGGAAACACAAGAGGAGGAAAAGACCTACAATAATAAACCCAAAACAATTAAGAAAATGGTAATAGGATCATACATATCGATAATTACCTTAAATGTAAATGGATTAAATGCTCCAAACAAAAGGCATAGACTGACTGAATGGATACAAAAACAAGACCTGTATATATGCTGTCTACAAGAGACCCACTTCAGACCTAGGGAAAAATACACACTGAAAGTGAGGGGATGGAAAAATATTCCATACAAACGGAAATCAAACGAAAGCTGGAGTAACAATTCTCATATCAGGCAAAATAGACTTTAAAACAAAGACTATTATAAGAGATAAAGAAGGACACTACATAATGATCAAGGGATCAATCCAAGAAGATATAAAAACTGTAAATATTTATGCACCCAACACAGGAGCACCTCAATACATAAGGCACCTACTAACAGCCATAAAAGGGGAAATCGACAGTAACACAATCATAGTAGGGGACTTTAACACCCCACTTTCACCAATGGACAGATCATCCAAAATGAAAATATATAAGGAAACACAAGCTTTAAATGATACATTAAACAAGATGGACTTAATTGATATTTATAGGACATTCCATCCAAAAACAACAGAATACACATTCTTCTCAGTACTCATGGAACATTCTCCAGGATAAATCATATCTTGGGTCACAAATCAAGACTTGGTAATTTAAGAAAATTGAAATTGCATCAAGTATCTTTTCCGACCACAACACTATGAGACTAGAATCAATTACGGGAAAAAATCTGTAAGAAATACAAACACATACGGGGCTTCCCTGGTGGTGCAGTGGTTGGGAGTCCACCTGCCGATGCAGGGGACATGGGTTTGTGCCCCAGTCCGGGAGGATCCTACATGCTGCGGAGCGGCTCGGCCCATGAGGCATGGCCACTGATCCTGCGCGTCTGGAGCCTGTGCTCCGCAACAGGAGAGGCCACAACAGTGAAAGGCCCGCCTACCGCAAAAAAACAAAAAAAACCCCAGAAATACAAACACATGGAGGCTAAACAATACATTACTTAATAACCAAGAGA